>VMDR010018731.1:0-12291 GCA_007922815.1 Macrotus californicus
TTATTATATGTTTGGCTTAGCATCCATGGATCTATGTCGATGCTGGAAGACATATACCTTCATTATTGAACCTTTCCTGTTAATCAAAACAGAATGGGTCTTTGAGATTTTGAAATGAATATTACTTAGCTAAACCAAATAAAAAGTCAATTATTGACAAATCTATTTTATAGATAGAATTATACATTTTGTATCTTTCTTTTATGCACTAACATAAAGAGAAAATAAAACTTCAGTTTGAAAGTGAGATTTAAAAGTTGACAGTTTCCCCTAAATTGTGGCAATTTGCATTTCCACTTACAATACACTAATTGGTAGATTAGAATATGTTCTTCAACCCTTAAAAATGCCATGTTTGTCAAAATGCCATCAAAGTAAACATTTGACAGAAGAGAAACATGAGGCTCAGAGAAATCAAGAAACTTATCCAAGGTCACACAGCTGTAAAAGAGCAAAGCTAGGAAGTGAATTTAAGTATGTTTGATTCTAGAGCAGAATTTCTCAACATTAGTACTATTGACATTTTAGACTGGATAATCCTTTGTTGTGGGGCTGTCCTTGGCATTGCAGGATGTTTAGCAGCATCCTTGGCTTGTACTCATCAGATACCAGTAGCACCTGCCCTCTAACAAGTTGTAATAACTACAAATATCTCCAGGCATTACAAATTTCCCCTGGTGGGGGATTGCAAAATCACTGCTGCTGTAGAATCGCTGCCTTTGAGCTTCTGTCCTAAGCACAAGGCTTTTCTGCCTGCCTTTCAATGTAGGTCAAGGTCACCATGGGGGTCAAGGTCACCCTTGTAGCATGGGTTTCTGGCAAGCTTGCCACTGTCTTTGCACATCTGGGCCTCTGCCAGTTTAGTTTGTCCCTCATTTTACTTAGGAAGGAAATGCCGAGCACCCACAATCTATGGTGTTTTGAGATATGGATACATACTGAAAGTTTAAATTAATTAAAAAAAATAATGAATTGCCCTGATCTCATTACTAGAAATCTGAGCCAGAACTGAATACATGTGCTCGGGGATAAGATTGTTAAAGAGGAAGGGTAGTGGGAAGACTAGTTTAAGCTCAGAATACTCACTATTTCACTTAGAATTAATTTGATGAAGAAATGGAATAAGAATTGCAAAGTCATCAAAGATGATGGCTTTTCCTTTACGACCCTTGGCATCAGAACAAAGAGCCTATTTTTGTGGGTTTTTGGGTTTCCAGAATAAAAGGAATAAAAATGTTTATGTAATGTTTGGATGGTTTAGAGACTGTATGTACATTAGTGATAGGTCAATTAATATCTGCACAGTTCAAAGAGGCAATTATTCCAATTTATAAATCACTTCAGAGGTGGGGAGCTGCCATCCATTAATGTGGTTTTTACAAATAAGAGTGCTCATTGTTATGTGTGTTTGTGTGTGCATTTCTACCCATGTCATTCTATCTGGGCTGAATTTTCCAACCAGATTGCATACCTCTGTGATTATGTATTTGTCTCCAGAGCACTGCCAAATACATAGAGCACTGTATCTGCAATTTGACCCTTGGCTGAGACCACCTTATTTTTTGAGTTTCCACTGTGCTGAAAGGTACCACCACGCACAATGTTGCTTCCAAGAATGGCCTTCTTACATTACACTCTAAATGGCAGGGTTGGGAGCTAAGACTCCCTGGCGGGTTACAATGCCTCTTGGTAATCATTCAGAAAGGGGAGAGTGCCTAAGTGATTTCTGGGCAGAGTGGGCTTATCAGACACTTTGATAGTTGGTGAAAAGTCTCCAAATGGCAAATTAGAGCTTTCCTTTAAAACCATGCAATAAGCATCTCTTCATTTTATTTTGTTTGTTTGTTTTTTAATTACTGAGTCACAACAAAGTACCAAGCACAGTGCTCAACATTTGGAGTACAAAAGTATGCAAGACAAAAACAGTCTGATGAGGGCAGAACACTTGGAAGCTAGAAATTACATAGAGTCTGATGAGTACTGCAATGGTGAAGTATAAGGTACTCGAGAAGTCCGGACTGGAGACAGTGTAGTGGGTGGGGAAGTTTCCAGAAGAAAGTGACCTTTACTTCAAAGCTGAAGGATGATTGGGTATTGGTTTGGTAAATTGGAGTGTTCCAGGCAGAGGGAAAACGCTCATAGGCAAGAGAGAACTTGAAGATTTCTGGAAACTGAAGAAAAATGGCTGGAGTCCAGAGGGAAAAGAAAGTGAGTGACAAGCAATGAAGCTAGAATTACGAGGTAAGCAAGATTATAAAATATTTTCCAAGTCAAGTTAAAGAGTTTGACTTTCTCCTAAGGGTATTAACTTGTGATGGAAGTACGGTAAGCTAGGGAATGATGTGCTCATCTGATCAAAACCAATAAGAGGAGAGGGAAACCACTGGAGATGAGATGGTTGCAGCAGGGAAGGTGGTGCATGCCTTATATTAGTGGGAAGAACCAGGAAGAAGGAGCTTATAGATACTGTTTAATGGAAATAAGATAATTCACTTAATAATAAAAAATAGTTAATAATAAATTCACTGATAATCCTTCCCATTATATATGACCCTTCCCTTTTAACTCAGAGTACTTCTATTGCAAAAAAAAAAAACAATTATTGGACTTCTGGCCAAGATGGAGGCATAGGTAGACACACTGTGTCTCCTCCCACAACCAAAAGAAGGACAACAACAAATTTTAAAATAAAAAACAACCAGAACTGACAGAAAATCGAACTGAATGGAAGTCCGACAACCAAGAAATTAAAGAAGAAACATACATCCAGACCAGTAGGAAGGGGCAGAGAGGGGGCGGTGGCTGGCAGACCAAGAAAAGGCACAGCTGGCTGGGAGACTTGGCGGCTGCAGACCTGACGTCCCACTCCCTCGTGAGGATAAACCGGGAGGAACAACTGGGGAGCGAGACAGATCCCGAAACCCAGAGTTCCAGCACAGGGAAATAAAGCCTCAAAGCCTCTGATTGAAAACTCCTGTGGGAGTGGAGGCAGTAGCAGCGGGAGAAACTCCCAGCCTCACAGGAGAGCTTGTTGGAGAGACCCACAGGGTCCTAGAGCTTACACAGCCCACCCACCTGGGAGTCAGTGCCAGAATCAGCACCAGAGGACCCAATTAGACTGTGGGTCATGCGGAAAGACACTGAAAACCTGCAGAGAGAGGAGCAAGTGCCATTGTTCCCTCTCGGTCCCCTCCCCCACAAACAGCATCACTACGCAGCAGCGTGGGTTGCCCCGTCCTGGTGAACACCTAAGGCTCCGCCCCTTACTACATAACAGGTACACCAAGACAACAAAAATGGCCCAAATAAAAGAACAGATCAAAGCTCCAGAAAAAAATACAACTAAGTGACCAAGAGATAGCCAACCTATCAGATGCACAGTTCAAAACACTGGTAATCAGGATGCTCACAGTCTTGGTTGAATTTGGTCACAAATTAGATAAACAAATGAAGGCATCAATAAGGGAAATGAAGGAAAATGCACAGGGAACCAACAGTGATGGGAAGAAAACCGGGACTCAAATCAATGGTGTGGACCAGAAGAAAGAAAGAAACATTCAAGCACAACACAATGAAGAAACAAGAATTCAAAAAAATGAGGGGAGGCTTAGGAACCTCCAGGATGTCTTTAAACGTTCCAGTATCTGAATCATAGGGGTGCCAGAAGGAGAAGAGGAAGAGCAAGAAATTGAAAACTTACTTGACAAAATAATGAAGGAGAACTTCCCTAATTTGGCCAAGAAAATAGACTTCCAGAGAGTCCAGGAAGCTCAGAGAGTCTCAAAGAAGTTGGACCCAAGGAGGAACACACCAAGGCACATCATAATTACATTAGCCAATATGAAAGATCAAGAGAGAATCTTAAAAGCAGCAAGAGAAAAGGAGACAGTAACCTACAGCAGAGTGCCCATCAGACTGTCAGCTGATTTCTCAAAAGAAACCTTACAGGCAAGAAGGGGCTGGCAAGAAGTATTCAAAGTCACGAAAGGCAAGGACCTACATCCAAAATTACTCTATCCAGCAAAGCTTTCATTTAGAATGGATGGGCAGATAAAGTGCTTCCCAGATAAGGTCAAGTTCAAGGAGTTCATCATCACCAAGCCCTTATTATATAAAAGGTTAAAGGGACTTATCTAAGAAAAAGAAGATCAAAAACAGAAACAGTAAAATGACAACAAACTCACAGCTATTATAAAACAGAAACAAAAACAAACTAAGCAAACAACTAGAACAGGAACAGAATCACAGAAATGGAGATCACACGGAGGGTTATCATCAGGGAGGTGGGTGGGGAGGAGAGGGAAAAGGTACAGGGAATAAGAAGGTACAGGTAGGTAGAAGATAGACAGGGTGAGGTTAAGAATAGTATAGAAAATGTAGAAGCCAAAGAACTCATATATATGACCCATGGACATGAACTAAACAGGGGGAGTGTGGGGCGGAAGGGGTGTGCAGGGTGGGGGGTGGGGAGGAGATGGGACAACTGTAATAGCATAATCAATAAAATATATTTAAAAAACAATTATTGTATATAATCTATGATTATATAAAATATATTTATTTTTGTTGGTTTTATTATTAAAAATCAGAAGTATTTATTGAGCATCTACTACAGGCTTGGTACTGTTCTAAGTGTTGAGGAAACTATTGCAGACCAGAGACCATTCCTACTTTCAGGGAGTTTTATTTTAGTGATAGAGACAGACAGTAACAGGAAATCAAAGCACCAAATTTTATACCAATCAATGTTGTGAAGATGAGAAATTATAAGGTCTTGTGAAAAGTCGTGCCCAGCTGAGAGAAAGGATTGTCTATGCAAGTGATATTTAAGCTAATATATATAATAATATGTAATATTATTATATAACAGATATAATTCTTATAATTAATATATAATTAATTAATTATATGTTGATTAATATATTAGTATATTTATATAATAAACATAATTAATATATAATATATATAATAACACAGAGCCCATCCTTAGTAGGTCAGGGGAGTAGGCATTCCAGCTGAGGGAACAACAAAGTCCTTGAGGTACAAATGATCATGACCTCCTGGGGAAGAGGGGCACCAGCACAGGCACATCATAGAAGGCCTTGTGAGCCATGGTGAGGCATTAGGACACTATCCTGAGGACAGTTTAGATGTTGGAATAAGTCCCTTTTATGATTGGACATTATTAATCCATTCTGATGTGGAAAATAAATAGTCCTTCTTTGAACTTTGGCACATCCCAGTTTTTAAGGATGAACATGTTTTATTACGATATTTCTACTTTCTTCTTGAGATGATATACTTTTTGGTGTAATGCACTTTGTGGGGGGGAACAGACCAGATGGCCTGAGTAACAGCCCTTAATGAGGGTGATAACTATTTATGCCCAAAGACCAGGCTGCAGGTACTGACCCACTGTTCAAGCATTTTCTTGATGGAAGAGCCAAGCAATGCTCCATGGTATTCCCATCTCCACTCAGAGGGAATGCATTCATTTTGACTGAGATTTTTGCTATGTGCTGGCTTGTTGCCTTGTCAACAATTAATTCAGTTTCTTAATCCCAGGAAAAGTGTTTAGAAAACTGAGGTAATGAGAAGAACATCATCAGGAATGTGTGTGTTCCAAGGATTCCCTCGTGCATTGCCAACTCTCCTCCTGTCCCAGCATGGGTGAGTGTGTCTATAAGCAGTCGGATTTGGGTGCTCACCAAGGTTCCACTCCCTACTGGTTATGTGGCCTCAGTTTCCTGAGTCCGTAAAATGTAGATAATAACTATTGGCTCATATAATTGTGATGAGAGGAAACTGAGGAAACTATTATCACACTACTTAGAATAGATTTTCTCAATATATTTACATGGCAGCTTGCTCCATTGGGTTCCACGTTTTTGTACCAGAATATCAGGCTTTCTAGCCCCCAAACACAGCATTGATCTTTCTTTGGAAGCCACTATCTTTGCTTGGAAATGAGAGCAGAATGCTATTAACTTGGCTTTATTTTATCATCCATCACCAAAGGGTGGCAGTTAATTAAGGTACTGTTTATAAAGAAAACCTTGAGATTTTCTTTCTGATGAAAGACTTACCTAAGGGCTACTGTTTGTTACTGAAGTAAAATCAGTACTTAGTAAAATTTACAAATACAAAACAAGATGAGGGTTGAACCAGGAGAAGGTTGAGAAGGAAATTCTCAGAGAAGTTATATTATATTTGGCTCATCTCTAACAAGTTCCACTACACTGTTAAGAAAACATTATCATGGTATTACAAAATATTTATGAATGTACCATTAAAATTGTTTTGTATTCTACTGGCGTTATTTCATCACATTAAATTGAAGAATGTTTACTGCTATGGCAGGTATGGTAAAAGCTTTCAGCTTTGGACTGCATTTATTTCAAAACTTTTCAAGTCGTCTTTTATTGAAGGTACACTTCAGGATAATACTTTTCCAGCTTCCCTTCTAAAGTTATATTTCATGACAGCTAATCTCAGTAAACAGAGGCAGTGGGAGGCCATGTGACACTGCTTTGCAATTAACTGCTAAAATTGCTATTTCAGCATATGAATGGAAATATACTTGAGAAGATGGCATTTTATGCTCTGAAGTTAGAAAGGTTGAGGCTCAATTCCCAGCTGTGCCTAATAGCTACGTGACCTCAGGGCAAGTTGCATATTCTCTCTAAGCCTCAGTTTCCTTATCTATACAAGGAAGATAATAACAATAGAATCTACCTTATAAGATGTAATTAGATTTAGATAGTATAAGCCTCGAAACAACACTGAAAATGGTATCTGATACATAGCAAAAGTTCAAAAAAACTTCAACAATTGTTAACACTAATTACTGTGCTACTTTTAGTAGGTTGGTTTACCAACATATGTATGTATGTATGTATGTATGGATGGATGGATGGATGGATGGATGGATTTACTTATTTATATTAGAGCGAGAGAGGAAGGGAGGGAGGGAGGAATGGGGGAGAGAGAGAAAGACAGAGAGACAGAGAGAGAGAAACAAACATTTATTTGTTGTTCACTCATTTATGCACTCATTGGTTGGTTCTCGTATGAGCTCTGACCATGAACTGAACCCTCAACCTTGGCATATTAGGATGACGCTCTAGCCAACTGAGCTACCCAGCCAGGACCCAGCCCAGACTTGAAATTCCTCACTTGTAAAATAAAATATTTGGGCTAGAATCAATGTTTCCCAAACTTAATCACTTTACATAGCCTTTAAAATATTTGCCATCTTGGGGTGAAAAATAGTCCTGAAAAGAATAAAACCATACACACAGATATTCAGTATATTTGTAAATTTAAAATAAATCTATAATTTAATATAGGTGCATTGGCTTTATTTTTTAAGTATATTTTATTGATTATGTTATTACAGTTGTCCCAGTTATTTCTCCCCTTTATCCCCCTTTGCCTTGCACCATCCCCACCCTCCAGCATTCCCCCCTTTAGTTCATGTCCATGGGTCATACATATAAGTTCTTTGGCTTCTACATTTCCTATACTATTCTTAACCTCCCCCTGTCTATCTTCTACCTACCATTATGCTTCTTATTCCCTGTACCTTTTCCCCCTTTCTCCCCACCCATCCCCCTGATGATAACCCTCTGTATGATCTCCATTTCTGTGATTCTGTTCCTGTTCTAGTTGTTTGCTTAGTTTTTGGGTTTGTTTTTTAGGTTCAGTTGTTTATAGTTGTGTTTGTTGTCATCTTACTGGTCATAGTTTTTGATCTTCTTTTTCTTAGATAAGTCCCTTCAACATTTCATATAGTAAAGGCTTAGTTGATTAAATCCTTTAACTTGACCTTATCTGGGAATCACTTTATTTGCCCTTCCATTCTAAATAATAGCTTTGCTGGATAGACTAATCTTGGATGTAAGTCCTTGCCTTTCATGCCTTGGAATACTTCTTGCCAGCCCCTTCTTGCCTGTAAGGTTTCTTTTGAGAAATTTGCTGGTTTTCTTATGGAAACTCCTTTGTAGTTAACTCTCTCCTTTCCTCTTGCTGCTTTTAAGATTCTCTCCTTATCTTCAATCTTGGGTAACTTAATTATGTGTCTTGGTGTGTTGCTTCTTTGATCCAATTTCTTTGGGACTCTCTGAGCATCCTGGACTTGCATGTCTAGTTCCTTCACCAGATTGGGGAATTCTTTCTTCATTATTTGTTCAAATAAGTTTTCAATTTCTTGCTCTTCCTCTTCTCCTTCTGGCATCTTTATGATTCGGATGGCAGAACATTCAAAGTTGTCTCAGAGTTTCCTCAGCTTCTCCTCATTTGTTTCAAATTTTTGTTTCTTCATTCTGTTCCAGTTGGATGTTTATTTCTTCCTTTTGTTCCAAATTGTTGATTTGTTTCCCAGTTTCCTTCCCTTTACTGTTGGTGCCCTGTATATTTTCCTTTATGTCACTTTGTATAGCCTTCACTTCTTCCTTCATTTTGCGACCAAACTCAATCAGTTCTGCGAGCATCCCGATTACCTGTGTTTTGAACTTTGCATCTAATAGGTTGGTTATCTCTTTGTCATTTAGTTCTTTTCCTAGAGTTTTGATCTGTTCTTTCACTTGGGCCACATTTCTTTGTCTCAGTGTACCTATTATGTTAGAAGGGGCAGAGCCTTAGGTATTCATCAGGGCAGGGCAACCCGCTTTTCTAAGTGGTGGTGCCATCTGTGGGGGAGGGGTCAGAGAGGGAACAATGCCTCTTGCCCCACTTTCCGTCACTTTCCTCATTTCCTATAGGCAAATTGGGTCCTCCTGGTGCTGATTCCCTGGTGGGTGGGCTTATGTATGTTCTAGGACCCTGTGGGCTTCTCCAACGGACTCTCCTGTGAGGCTACAACCCCCACACATTTTTACAGCCAGAGGTTTTGAGGCTTTACTTCTCTGCACTGGAAGCCTAGGTTGCACTGTCTGTCTCGATCCCAAGTTGTTTCTCTCAGCTTATCTGCACACAAATGTTGGAAGTCCGTCTGCCAGGCGCTGCCTCACAGCAAGTCTTCTCTGCCAAAGCTGCCCATCTCTGACCCTCCTACTAGTCTGGATGAATGTTTCTTCTGTAACTTGGTTGTTAGACTTTCATGCAGTTTGATTTTCTGGCAGTTCTGGTTGCTTTTTGTTTTTAAATTGGTTGTTATCCTTCTTTTGGTTGTGTGAGGAAGCGAAACATATCTACCTATGCCTCCATCTTGGCCAGAATCTCTGGCTTTAATTTAATAGCATAAAATGTCATAATACCTATCCTTCTACTATGTTATTGTAGAATATCCCATCACTGGAGATTTTACTCATCCATGAGCGCATCTGGGCACCATACCTTTACCAAATGGATTATCAATACCCTATATATCTCAGGCTTACCCAGAACAATAATAGCTAGTAATCTTTTTGTTTCAAATACATATTAATATAGACACAAATGAAATCAATAGGTACAGTGTAGTAGCTGAGAGCAAAGATCCTGAAGCCAGACAGCCTGGGTTCAAATCCCACCTCTGCTACTTACTTTGTGGTGCTGGGCCAGCCATTTAACATCTGTGCTTCAATTTCCTTATCTATAAAATCAGAATAATAAGAGTGTCTACTTCAGTGTGTTATTGTGAGATTGTGGATAAATCAATATATGTAAAGTGCTTAGACTAGTGCCTGATACCAGCAGGTATTAACTGAACTATGCCTATGAACATTGGCAAATATATCACACTTTAGCAAACACTGTCTTGGATCATCTCTATATTCCACTTTGGCTATGAAGTCTTTAAGGAGTTCAGGGGATCTGGGTCCTAATTCTCTTTACTTGGAATAGACACTTACTGTCTCTGGCACAGATTTTTCCTCCTATAAATTATTACAGTACTGTCTCCCTCTAGGTACTTCCTGAGTGTGGAAAGACCTGGAATGGGTAACTCCCCCAACACTTGACAGTCACCAGCAGCTTGTGACTTTGCAGCCTGAGCAGAGGATCAATGTGAGAACCAAATGTTGTTTGATGATGCTCCGCTGATTAAGCAAAACCACAAAGGAACAGAAAGTCATTTCTCTCATTATGGCTTCTCTGCCAACAACATTGAAGAAAACATAATGTGAATTCCATATGTCCAAATATATTCCCATTCCATTTGGTCATAAAAAATAAGTCTCTCTGGCTTACCATATCTGAAACTCAACTCATTTATATCTCAAACTCAGACTTCCTCTGAATCTTCACACACCTGCATCATGTTGACATTCAAAATAAGCTCAATTCATTGAAAAATGTGAGATTCCTGTCCAAAAAGAAATGCCCTGAGGATAAGGAAACCTATGTGCCCAGAAACTGGAAGTCAAATATACAGACAAATCAATTCCTGCCTTTGTTTGTGTTGAGAGAGGTTCAGGAGACAAATCAAGTGTTTAAATTACTCAAGTAGAGTTATTATGTGTTTAATTATTGTGTCTCAGATGAGAAAGTTTTTGTAAATCACAGTGAATTGGTATTAACTGTCCAACACACTACAGCAAGTTTTAATAGACCACAGAACCCCTATACTTTTAGGGTTGAATTCAGTCAGGTTTCACTGGAGGTGGTAATAGGCAAGTTGTTGCATCAGAGGTGTAAGCATGTGGACATATCTAAACTAAGGCAGGAAAAAGGGGTTATTTGGATTGAAGCAAATGGTTTTATCTGATGTTATTTTTATTTGGTTTGAAAAGAAATGATCTAAAGCCAAGAAAATATGTCTGGTTTAGTTTCCTTTTTTTCTGTTATACAGCTGACAACCTCTGGGACAATAATGCCCCCATCAGAGGTGACCTAATTCTCCAGAATCCATTTATAGGTTTCCAACAGTGAATTTACCATGGTTGTGATTATAGTCTCTCCATTCCCAACAAAATTTCAAAATTTGGCATTTTTTTAAGTAGGAGAATCATAATATATATTTTATGCTACTAAATTAAAACCTATCCAATAAATTGGCGTCCTACTGGGCTACAGCTAGTATTGGGGGTATTTAATATCCTCCTCTAGGACCTTTGTTTGTAAACTGAATGTATCTTATAGACTTAGGTCAGATCATTAACTAAGATTGAGATTATCTTTCTGCCTTACTCCATCATCTTTTCACCAATTTCCTTTCTAAGATGAACTTTTCTGCTCTTGTCACTCTGCCCAGGCCTGGGAAGGTCAGACAGTGAAGGGTTCTCCACAGGCATCCAGTTCATGACTGATTCTGGTTCTTTAGAGCTACTTAAACCACCCTTCTAATAAAATTCCTATTTTGCCTAAATTAGTCAAAGTCTGTTTCTCTCTCTTGCATCCAAACAAGTTCATCTAATATACTAAGATAGGTAGAGAACTTACCATGCTAGGCACTATTTCAAATTGTTAACATGCACTAACACTTTTACTTTACAAGTTTATAAAGACAACTGCCTCTGCCCATATTTCAACACTTGTATTTCTAATCCCTGTTCTATTTTTTTCCTGTTTTTCAATGTATTCATCTCTTTCCAACATACTTTATAATTTACTTACTAAGTCTACTGTTTATCTGTCTCCCCCCACTAGAATGTAAGCTCACTGATTATCTCAAGTGCCCAGGACATCTCTGACACATGGCTAAAGGGTTAAACCCCTTAATATTGGGGTTGAACCTCAATAAAGGGGGTTAATTAATTAACTAATTAATGAATGAGCTACATGCTATCATTTGGCTTATTATAAATGTTTCTCTAAATCTGCAACCTCTTCCCACTTATGCAGCGGGACATGCTTAGGTTAAGTGTTTTCCTCTCTAACGCTTTTTAAGTACGGGCGAGACTTTTATATCTGTGCTCTTGCCCAGCAACAGGGGACTAGATCAAATGACCTCCTGAGAGCTGTCTGGCCCTTGACATTCTAATTCAATTCCATTTAAATGTCCTAAAAGTAATTTGTGAAGAAATTCTTTTCCTCCTTCTCTCCTCGATTGGAGTACACATTTATCTAATTATTTCCTTGGTAGAGTGACCCAGCTTTAAAGGAACACTATGTCAGCTCTCACACATTTTCTCTAAGCACTCACTTTATAAAACGAAGAGACTAAAGACTCAGCTCTCTAGGGAATTAAATTGCATTCAAATAAGATTAAGGATTTTTGACTCACAAAGGCAAGGACAATCAGAGCCTAACTAAAACGAGGCAATTGTTCAGCAAACTAATCCAGACATGTTATTCACAAAGGGACTCTCACAACTGGTCAGGGAAGAAATATGTTTGCAAGGAATGGAATGGGCGGGCTGGCTTAAGTTA
>VMDR010018732.1:0-18916 GCA_007922815.1 Macrotus californicus
AAAAAAAAAATTCCAGCCACTCTTACAGTTAGGCATAGCCAGGAGACTAAGTTCTGGCTTCTGAGATGGGGGCAGGAATATTATGTGGGGTTTTCTGGAAGGAAAGCTGCTTGAAAGAGCTGCCTGAGATGGGAAGGGCTTGTCTCTCTGCCTGGAATGTGGATTCTTGGCTGATGCTCCACTAGCCCTGGAGGACTAGATGATGAGGAAGCAGCACGCTGAAGGAAATGGAGCAGAGACAGAAGTCTAGGATCCCGATGCCCATGATCCATTATACCAGCCCAGAACTGCCCACTTCTGGACATTTTCATGTGCAAGAAAAATAAACTCCTATCTTATGTAAGCCACTGTTATTTTGAGAGATCCTGTTTTATATCTGATCCTGATCTTAAAGAATGTAGGCAGTCTTCTCTCTCTTTGTTTCCATAGCACTTTAGTGGCTAATTGCATTCTGTTAGGATTGTCTCTCTATATTGACATTTTCCATGAGGCCATGAATTTGACCAGAGTAGAGACCATATTTCAGTAGCCTACAGATGCCTGGTACATTCTGCTTAGCATACAGCAGGTACCTGGTGACTATTTGTAAATATTTGAAAAAATAAATTTCCAAGATAATATTCAAAAGCTGTCTGGACTTGGAATGCCCTAGAGTTACCCCGGGGGTAACTCTTGCTTCTCTACAGATGAATCATGTCTGGGCCCAGGGCTTTTCTCCATGGCAAACTCAATTAGCTGGGGACCAGAAATATGAGTGTAAAAAAGCCATGTTGACTCCCCTTGCCCTCTCCCTCATCCAGATCCACCCCCCTCACTCGCAGATGACCAAACTGAGGCTTTGTTTAGGCTAAGTGCAATGTTACCATTCTGACACCTCAGGCCACAGAACTCCAGGAATGGAGAAAATAACAGGTCCTCATTTTACCATGATTCCTCATAGATCTAACCCAACATTTATGTAAAATATCCAAACATAGTTTCAGTATTTTTTATCTCTCAAATAGATTTCTACCTGTTATTGATCCACCATCTACCCTCTACCAGTGGTACATCCAACATTTCTACCTTTTTAATTATGACTCTTTTTTTTCTGAAAAATAAAATAATTTTTAAAAAATAATTACTGGGCATCCAATGAATACTGAACACTATGTAAGGTGCTGGGAATATGAAGATAGAAAGGGATTTCATGTTGGGTTTCTCCACTATGTTTGCACCATTTGGTAGTTGTTGTCACTAAAGTATCTGCCCGACATTGCAGTGGCCCTGAGGAAGCACCACCTGATGTTTTCCAGGGCAGTCAGGAGAGGCTTCACCGAGGCTGTGGTATTTGGGCAGATCCCTGAAGAACAAGCAGGAGAACAGGGGAGGGAGCCTGTATCTAACGCAAATAGTCTGGAGCTCATGGGAAATGAGGCAGATGGAGCCAGTAGTGAGGCCCAGAGCCAGCAGAGGTGCAATGCTCTGCGTGAGAGGGGTGAATACATAAGAATTGGAGAGGAGAGGTTTGAGAAATATAATGCCTTGGAAACAACAGGACTCTGCCCACTGAACGTGGGATGATAGTTTTGACTTTGTGACAGAGTGCAGGGTTGACAAATTTGAGATGGAAAACATCCCATTACTTCTACTTTTCTTTGATATTATCTTGCCTGAGAGAAGAGGTCATGGGTAGAGGGCATATCCTCCCCCAGTCTGGGCTCCACTCAGCAGAGTCTAAGCCTCACGCCAATGTTGGCCCTTCATTTCCCATGGCCCATCCCAATGTTATGCTCACCCATATTGATCTCTATGATCCTTAAATCCCATGCCTTTGTTGTCCATACCATCCTAATTGTTCACTTCTTGTAGCTCTCACTTTTAGATGAGAACACACAGCAGACAATGTCTTCTCCAACACATGAGCACCTCTGAAGCAGGGACTTAGGCACTTACTTCTTCACTGGCAGATGGCCCAACACACACCTACACTGGTCAGCACCCTTTGAATACCACAGAATGTCCCAGCTGGTTTGAACAACCTACCCATGAGAAGAAAGCAGGAGACATACATTTCACAGGTGAGCTGGAGGAGCACAGGGAAGTGGCCTGCTAGACAGAGGCAAGAGAGGATGAGGAGAGATGGAGAAAACACGAGCCCTGTGGCAACCACAGGCCTTGGGGATTTGGGGTTGGGCAACAAGGGTATTTACCTGGGCCAGGCACATGCTTTTACAACCCCAGTCTTCACAATCTCTTCCAAGATGTCACAAGACTGAGAGGAATTAGCAGTACTACCTGGAGAAGAATTGTGCTCTTCTTAATCAGCAGAGAATAGAAAGAACACATTTTCACACTCACATAAGTTGGACATTTATATCTTGCTTCATAAAGATGTGATGAGAGGTCCAGGTGTATAATGTCTAAGGCTGCTTTCAGCCTCTTTTTTCCATCCATTTATAGGAAATTCAAGTGAAAGGAGCCTGATCAGCAACCAGCAGGGCCCTCCAAATTCAGCAGACTGGTTTGATTATCCAGAGTCAAGTATACAGGAAGGATTGCTGGGGCTAAAACACTGTCACAACTCCCAGGAAACTGTCAGAGCAACCCCTGCCAAGGATGTTGCCCAGCTGCTGTGTCCCCAAGCTCCAGTGAGAAGGGATGGGTTAGGCGTCATCCTTTTTACCTAATGTCCCCAAGGTTGTAAGATATGTTCACAGATTCATGGAGTGTTGGGGCTGGAGTTGACTTTATCATGACATGCCCACATCCTTCACTTTATAGAGGAGGAAGCTATAGCTCAGACAGGTGATGTGACTCAGAGCTAAGGACTATGCCCAGCCAGGTAATGCTGCCATGGCCAAAGATGGGTGTCCAAACATCTAGAAAGTATTTATCCAGCCCATACTGTGGATGGAGTCAGGGAGTAGATGCATATGACAAATACAAGTGCCCCAAACTCTACACTGGTGTAGCCTATGGGACAGCCCCCCAGCCAGTGCCAGGCAATCTCTGAGACTAATTCCCATTGCTTTGAGTTCAGATTCAGAACATTGTTTGCCAATAAATCCCAATAATGGCACCTAGCTGTTAGAACAGAAGTTCCTTGGAAGACAATACAAATACCCAGAAGCATGTCTCCCATGATAACCTTGTATTCATTGGTACATCAGGCACTTACGAGTTTAGTAGCATCACTTTTCCCAGGGTGTCATAACCCCTGTTTCCATTTTTCTGCAAAGCTGACACCACCGGCTCTGCCCGGAAGAACCAATTAGATCTTCTCCCTTCACTACTTCTTGACAACAACAGGCAGCAACTGCTTCTCTCACCTGATGAAGGTTAGGTGATTACAATTAGTGTTGTCTCAAATTTTGTGAAGTTTAAGTGGGTATTTATGTTTCATAGACACCAAAAATGAAGGTTGACCATATATAAGGAGTCTGATCATGGAATCCCATTGTTTATACAGTAGGTTGTTTGTCTTCAGATACCCCCAACTCCCCATTCTGTGCCCTGCCTTGTCCCAAGTGACCTCCCCTTCACCTCCTGTACTCAAGGTTCCAATATGTTGGTTCTGTCTCCCTTTCCTAATAAAACTCCTCTCAGGAAGAATTTCCGGAAGAATGTTTTGAGGACAATATCTGAAAATTTTACCTCTTCTCTCCATTCCTTCTGGCCCTGTCACTATTCAAGCCCACCCCTTCTCCCACCTAGATGTTATAACATCCCTGGTTTCATGGTCTTCGCTGTTATCTGATTCATCTTCCTAAGGAGGGTCTGTTCTCATCAGAGCACTTCTTCATCCGTTACACATAGAATAGGGTCCAGTCTTCTTCATCCATCACTCAAAGTCTTACACAACACAGACCCAATAATTTTTTTTCCAATCATATCTCTTTTTCCTCTCCTTCACTAGCCTTAACTCATAGTTTTTCCAGTCTTTGCTTAGACACCCCCCAGTTTATTGCCTTCATGCTATCACCCTGTCTAGAATATTTCTTCCCCAGCCCTCATTTCCATTTATCTCAATCTTACGCATCTTTATCAGTTAGAATTAGTTAGGAACAACAGAAACCAAAAATATCATGCTTAAAAAAGACCAGAGTTCATTTCTCCTCATACAGAAGTTTAGAGAGCCAGGCTTCTTCCAGCTCATTGCTTCATCATTCAAATAGTCTCAGGTGGAGCCTAGAGCATCATATTGATACCCTGTCAATCACACAGTAAGGGAGAAAGAAAAAGAGAGTAAAGGGTGCACGACAGGTGTCTTTTAGGAGCTACTCCTGGAAACTGCCACATACCAGTATGACTTGCCTCTCTTTGAACTTAACCATATTCAGCTCTAAGGGAGGCTGAGAAATGTTTTTATTGCGGGTGACCATATTCCTGATTAAAAATGGGGAGTTCAGGTATTATAGAAAGTGGGGAGAACTGATGTTAGAGGACAAAAATCAGAGTTAGCTATGCCACTGATCAGAACTACCTGTTCTATCCAACCCCTACCTCCTCCACAAACCATCTCTCCATCTCCCAGAGTAGTTCATCTCACCTTCTCTCCTAATGCATGGCACTTCCTGCCCTCTTATGGCCACTTGTGTCCTTTTATTATAACCCCTGCTGAACTTGGCCACCCCTATGGCAGTATTCTGTATTGAATGTATTTAGATCTCTCCTGTCCTCAGCACCAGTAGGCAGTCGCCTGGCTCTTGGCCAACCCCCTCATCCTGACCCACTGTTGACAAGCATTCCTAATAGCACAGCTCCAATTTTACTTTCAGATTCTCTCTTTTCCTCAAACGCAGATATGTGCACACACTGTACTGGGGATGGATTTGAGTGACACCCACACAATCACTCCTCTTTTACAATGATTGGAAGGAACCTTATCCTGTCTGGCTCCTCATGACTTAGGATGCACATCCTCTCAGGATGCCCTTCAGCCTCTCGTGGAAATACACTTGCCAAGGTCCACCCCATCCCTCTATCATAGACATGTCTGGATTCCAGCTGAGGCTCATAAGCAGTTATATAATCATAAGCTATTACATAAATAATCACAGACTGTTATATAAACAATACCCAAAGCCTTTAGTTCTGTGTAAATACACAGTGTTATAAACATTTGATGGGTGGCTGATTATTATTTACCAACTCTCCGGATCATTTAGTCAAACTTAAGTACAGACCAGTTTTTGAAATGCAAATGGATAACCATAGGATCACAATTGAACATGCATGTAATGATAGTGGAGGGGACCAATTACGAATAAATGGAAACCTTGTCACATGAGGGGGTGCGAGGGCTCCTTGTGCTATGCAGTCAGAGAGATCTGTTCTGTTTTTAAACAAAAGTTATTTCCAGGTGGTATTAAGTTCTTCCTGAGTAGTGTTTCTTAGCCACACAACAACTTGAGGGTAGAATTTCACTTTACAGAGGAAGAAACTGAGGCTCAGAGAACATAACTAATTTTCCCTGGGGTGGTAGATTTTAGATTTGAACTCAGATCCGACTGCAGAGCCAATTGGGGTCTCCCTACTGCATGACTTTTCAAATGTTTGATGAACTCTCCTGCAGAACAAGGAAGAACCTTCTGGAATGTGTTCATGTGGGCTGAGCAGGGCCTGTGGGCAACCATACAGAGAGGCCAGTGGGGCTGGGCAGCACACAAGGACCCAGGAGGGAAATGGCATAGTTTGCTGAGTGGCAAACTTCCTATCAGGGGCAAGTCTGAGCAAAAGTCCAGAGACCAGATGTCAGCAGGCTGCAAAGAGGGTCGCATCTGGTTGCAGGTTGGACAATGTGATTTTTAAGTCTCTACTAACACTAAGCAACTAGAATGTCAGTTCTTCCACAAGGAGCATGAAGAATGTGGGCAGGAGATTGGGTTTAGAAGATCAGAAGAAGTTTGCATAACAATGTGAATGTACTTAATGCCACTGAACTGCACATTAAAAATGGTTAAAATGTTAAATTTTACATTGTGTATATTTTAAAAATTTTCTAAAAGTCAGTAGAAGGAAAAAATAGCAGATCCATGTCTAGATCAAATGTCCATTTGATTTCACTCTAGACTTTTGGCAAAAGATGTTTCTCTGCTACAAAACAGGACATGTCTTGGAATCTGAATAAAGAAAGGATGACATGAAATCAGCCACTAGCATTTTGTGCTCAACCATTGTGCTCATAGAAGCAGCTGTGTGATGTCAAGCCACTCGGAGTCTACTTCCCTTGTAGTTCAAAGGATGAGCCAACAGAGCTGTGGGAACAATCAACGAGGTTTTGCTGTATTGATTAGAAACAGCAGCTGGCTTCACTGAGCACTTTCTACCTGCAAGGTGCCTGAGTCTCCTTACTCTGAGGTACTGGGCTCAGTGTTAGAAAGGGCCCAGGAGGAAGGAAGGGTGGGGACGTGTGGGGCGGAGCAGACTTGGGGGGAAACTCAGGCCTGATGATTGGTGGGCAGAGCCTCCCTGCCTTTCTGGATGGTCTCCCATAAATAGTACACCCAGTGTTCTGTGGGTGGTGGCCAGAGATTGATAACAGAGAAATCTCTTAAGAAAATGTGTTTTTCTGTTTAAAGTCAAGTTCACTTTTTAGCTAGACATTCTTCTAATAATTTAATAAGCTAGGACTTGGCTTTCATAAATTTTGGGATCTTACCTACCAAAGATGCATTTTTGAAGAGTGACAGCGTTCCAAGAAAGCAAACGAGCAGAGCTGCAGGAACAGACAGCACTTGCCTTAACCCAGAAAGGGCTCTGTGGCTTGTGTTTTCCCCACTTCCATCTCGCCCCTGCCCAGCCCCCACTTTCCTACCCCTTGGGTGTGGTCAGAGGCTTTTCCCTGGGCTCCCTGCCCCAAACCCCAATCTAGACATTCAACTTGCAGAAAAGTCTTCCTGAAATCCTGTTCCTATCATTCCATGTCCTTGCTTATGAACCTAGTGATTCATAAAATCTGAGCTCTGGATGTGAATCTGAGCCCCCAGTTTGGCCTCATCGTGGTCCTCAGAGCCCACCTCACCTCCTTCCTCATTGCTGTCTATCTAGTACCATCCCCCATTAGCTCCAGCCAAGCCCTTTTCCTTAAGGACCGGCCCTCTCTTGCCTCTGTGCTTTGTCATGAGTCATCCTCCCATCATAAATCTCCTCCCCCCTCATCAATTCAGTGCCATTACCTCCTGCGGGACCCAACTCACCACTTTTAGGAAGCATTCCAAAATGGCCATTTGAGTATTGCTTCATTGTGTCCAGTGTCCTCCAGTTTAGAAACTTTTAGTTTAGATGTCTTCAGAGGATAAACTTTCTGATTTTTTTTCTCAGTCTGTGGGCCAGGTAATCAGAGCAGAGGAGGAAAGAGGGAAGGGGGACTCTAACTTCCTTCTGAACAGCTTTCAAGGATACTCTCTTTTGGACCTTCCCTTCTAGAGGCACATGGTGTTGCCATTCCTGAGCCTCTGGAGGCTTCTGGGGTAGAAACAGCACTGCTTTTCATCTTTCCTCACTCACGGTCAACAATGAGCTTCCCACATCTGCTACAGCTATCATTTGTCCATAATCTTTACACCTTCCAAAATGTTGCTGCAACAGAGTCCTGCCTCATTTTCTGTATCCTTACAGCCTTCTGCCTTTTTTTCCTAACCCCTCTATTGTAATGTTGATGGAGTTTCATGAACATGTGTCCAACCTGTCTTCTTAACTGCAAGTCCAAAGTGATCGTGTGTCCTTGTTGCTAAATTATTTCTGCCCTGACTGTATCTGGCCTCTCAGCTGCATGACAGCCCCTGGCACTGTGGCTGCCACTGGAATGCATTTCTCTAGACAGGCACACATGAAGATGGTTTTAAACTAATGATCTGAATAGCCTTTGTTGATTTGGGAATGTGGAGTTGGTCACATGTGAGCGGTCCCTTGTCCTGTAAATCACTGAGTTGCCTCCAGCATCTAATTTCGGATGGTCGTGCAGGCTGAAGCCCTGTGGAGGGCTCAGCGCACCTTCACCATCTTCCAACTGGCAAGTAAAGGAGTAGGTGGGGCACATGCTCTGTCTGTCATGTCATGGGTTTGCCATTGAGTCTGAAGGCTCCTATTGGGAGATGAAAACACAATATTGATAAGGCAAATGCAGCCCTCAGCCTGCATGTTCTCATTTCCCCAGAGGGGAACAGAAGATGCCTGAGGTGATAGCAAACACACAATAAAAAAGCCCCTCATGTCCCCGGACCTACCCTAATTAATCACACCATGGTATGGAGCTACTTCTGAACAACAGAGACCTGCCAACCTCCACCTCTCTAGCCTCCATCCATCTCACATGTTCACATCCTACATAGCACTCTCACTGGCAGGCACCCCAGAGAGATAAAGGGGAACCTACCCAGGATGGTGGGTTATTCCTCTCCTCCTACCTGTATTGGAAGAGAGTTTGGGCTTCAATTCAAGTAATCAGAACTTCTGACACCAACTTTAATGAGGCCCATAAGAGAGAGGGCAGCACCTTAGAAGACAGGCCTGTAAGCATCTTAGAAGCATAAACAGGGTGACTGGTCTCACACAGGAATAATTCATGACCTGCTGACACAGTTGATAAATGTATTTTGGTCTCTCTGTATAAACACTGTGTTAGGCCTTGGTGGTACAAGGAAAGCAGGAGACATGGTTCTGTTGTAAAATAACCTAGAGTCTGTGGAAGATGCAGCAGGTAAATAGGTGCCCTCCACGTGTGCATGTTGTGCCAGGGGTTGTAGAAAGCAGGGTGTGATCTCCAACTGGGAATCAAAGATGGCTTCTGTGAAAGGTGGCCACTGATGGGAATGATGAGTGAGGTTTAGTCTAGCACAAAGGTAGGAAGAGGTACGAGCTGAGGGCAGAACTCTCCCAACATTCTATGTAGCCCCCTAGAGGGTTATGGTAGAACAGTGGGAACAGAGAGGGACCTGGGGCTTGTACAGGCTTGGAGATCACATAAAGAGTTTGGACTTAACCCAAAGAACAATGAAGCGCCAATGGAGAGTTCCAAGCAGGGCAGTGATTCACATTTTGGAAAATGTCTCTGATTGCTGAGTGCAACATGAATTTCAGGGGAAGGGTCTGGGCTGTGGCCAGAAGGCCAGCCCTCGGCAGTGGTCCTAGGGAGAGACTGGTGGCTCCCATGTGGTACTGCAGCAGAGCTGGACTCCTGAGGTCTTTGGGAGGCAGACTCTCTGGGATTTGGAGAAGGATTCATTCAGGGGGGTGAGGTTTAGGGAAGAGTCTAGGTGGGGGTATGTTTCTGGCTTAGTCATCTGTATGGTGACATTTACTAAAACAAGGAACCCTGGTAGCAGTTCAGTAGGATTTGCTGTTTCTCTCTTACTAGGGGGAAAAAAAAGAAAAGAGAAAAGCAACAATGAGAACTGAAGATGCCCCTTCTCAGAAACTCCACCAATCTGAAGGATGGCCGGGGCCAGGTACACCCTGAGCTTATCAGCCCTTTCTTGGACTTTGAGTGCAATGAGAAGGCAACAAAAACCCACCTCCTTGGCTTGACTTCCGTAGCATCCTCAAGCTAACACCAGCTCTGCTGGGTGACTTCAGCTGTCACTCTCTGATCCCTCACTCACTGCCCTGAACTTACACACAGGTATATCCCAGGCATCGTAGCAGCCTGCAAACCCACCTGACCCCTTCACTTTTGATACATAAGTGCATACTATCTCTTTCACCCAGAGCTCAGCCTCCAGACCACCCTCTTCTGAACCTGAGGACCACATTCAAATCCCATCAGATCCCCAGGCCTCCTAAGATTCCTTTACAGCTGGAGGCAGAGCCATCGACTCTGTTCCTCTGTTCATCACACAGACAAAACTCTTGAATAAGCAAAAAGACATCCTCATCCTCCCATTGGGCACAGATGAGTACCTGGCAATCTTAGCCCTTGAGGTCCAGATTTGCTTACAAGTGGGAGTGTCTCCTGCAAAGTGCAGAGCTAGATTTAGCACTGAGAAAAACAAAGGGCTGGATCAGACACAGCCTCTGTATCCTGGAGCAGAAACAGGTACTCACCTAACCCACTGCAGTCTCAGGTGGGTTGTGATCGGTGCTGCTGTGGGCTGAATTGTGTCTCTCAAAATTCATATGTTGAAGTCTTAACTCCCCAGCACCTCAGAATATGACTGTTTGCAGACAGGGTCTTTAAAGAGGTAATTAAGTTAAAATGACATCATTGGTATGGGCTCTAATCCAAACTGACTGGTGTCCTTATAGGAAGGGGAAATCAGGACACATACACACACAGAGGAAAGGCCATGTGATGACAGAAGGAGAAGACAGCAGTCTGCAAGCCACGGTGAGAGGCCTTATGAAAAACCAACACTGCTGACACCTTGATCTTGGGCTTCCCTCCTCCAGAATTGTGAGACAATGAACTTCTGTTGTTAAGACTCTCTCCTCCCAACTCCTAGTCTGTGGAACCTGGTTATGGCCACTGAGCCTGCTCATACAAGTGCTATGATAGAGAAAAAACTGTCATACAGGAATGACAAGGAAAGAACCACCAGTCCTGACGAGGCAGGAATCAGCATCAGGTGACTTGTGTGTTCCAGGGCAGACTGGCTGAGGTCAACTGCCATTCCCTGCATGACAATTCCCACAGGGATGGGTGCTGAAGGGTGGAATGAGGTAAGACAGAAACAGCACAGGTCACAGAATAAGCCCACAGTGAAGGATAGCCTCCACTTCATTAGCTATTATGGAGGAATCCTGCATCCTATCAGCTGATACTGGATAGCACTAAGTGGTATAAACACAGAGGGGTTGCGACAGGAGGAAATGGCCTTCCCACTTGAGGGGACCTCGGGGAGCCCAGGCTGGGAGTTGGGCTGGACTGACTTAGGGAAGGAAGAGTTACCTGGAAGAACAGGGGAGGGGAGCCTGGGCAGGAGAATCCACAGGGGCAAAAGTAGGGGAAACACTAGAATACCAGACTTTGTCCCCAAGAAAGAGAAAACTGTCTAAGGCTTGTAAGGCAAGGAAGTGACAAGCAAGAAAGGAAATGTTGACCAGCTGCAGAGAGAAGCAGAACAGATGGACCAGTTGTGGGTTTCTGGGATACAGAAGAGAGGTCCATGAGTAATTTTGGCTCTTCTATTTGCTGGGCTTAAATATTTATTTCAATGTTTATATGCATAAACAATGCAAGAGCCCAGATGCAGCCACCCCCTCCAGTTCTTAAAAGATTTCTGTAGAAGAATTCCTGGAAGAGGCAGTTAATGCCTTTGTTCACTTGCCCTGGGATGCATTTCTGAGAGTAAGGTGCTGCATTTGCGGTGGCTGCACAGGGGGTTTCTCAGGCTCAGGGCACCTCCTAAGCAGGGCTGTGATAAGACTCAGGAGCTCAGGTTTCCAAAGAGAGAAGAGCTCTCAGGGAATTCAGCTGGGAGATGGCTAATGAATAATGAAAAAACTGCACACAATACTCTGTTCATTTACCAATACTCTGCTGTTTAACTTTTGATCAGAATGAGGCGTCTGTGAACCTTGTCTTTCTGCAACAGCAGAGGCTGGCTGTGCCAAACCATCATTTCTTTCTCAATTACCCACATTATTTGGGTAGCAGAGAAGTTGAAAGGTGATTTGGACATTATCTAGTTCAACTCTCCTGTTTCTCAGATGAGGAAACTGAGGCCCAAAGAAGGGATTGCTGAAAGCCTTCAGGTTGGTTAGTGTGACAGACAGCATTGCAGGCAGGTGTCATGACTCCCAGTCCAGGGTGCCACAGTGTCCAGCATCCACTGGAGAAGAGCTGCACAGCAGAAACACAATGCAAACCACAGAGGTAGCTTCCAAGTAGCCACATTAAAAAAGTAAAATGAAACGGGTGAAATTAATCATAATAATGTATTTCATCTTGTATGCAAGATATAAAAAACTCCTTCTGGACACTTTTCATTCCAGGAGATCAAAATGTGCTAGTCACCCACTTGGGTGTGGAGGGGATGACGACAAGGAGTAGGGGTGTCAGACACTGAATAGTAGCGTTTCCTAGAAGACACCCAGTATACAAGCCCAGTAAACCATACATTTTGCAGAAAATCTTCACTTCTCTCCAGGAGCATTAAGCATATAGAGAAAAATGCCCATTATGAAAGAGTAGGCCGTGATAGACATTGTCCCAGCCTACAACACACAGAGGACTTTTTATCTAAACACCCATTTCTATGGTGCTTTTAGCTGACAAAGGATGCCTGTAGGGTGCTGGCATTCCAGCTATCTCCTGAGGTGGCTGAAAGTGGGTGGCAGTGCCAACTCCTGGGAGCAATGCTGGGGCAGAAGTGCCTAGGGACAGAGAGGGGCTGCCCTCATCCTGAAGCCCCTGTGAGGTCAGGCCAGGTATTAACCTGGAAGCCCAAGCCCCTTGGGTCCAGGGAACTATAGCAACTTCCAAGCTCCACCCAGAACTGTACAAAGGTGCGGAGTTCCACTCCTTTCCAACAGTTTGGAATTCCATTTGCTTCTAAATCTACACTGTCCAACACATCTAGCCATTGAGCCCCTAAAATGTGGTTAGTTCAAATTGAGATGCACTATAGGTGCAAAATACGCACCAGATATCAGAGACTTAGTATGAGAAAAAAGATATAAAATACCTCATTGAAAATGTTTAAAAGCTATCACCAGCTAGCTTTGCCTCCACCTTGTCCCAAGTTGTCAACGTACATACCTGGGCCAAGTCCTTATACTCTGGTCCTCTATACAAGTTCTGATATTGGGGCCACTGAACAGGTAGACCAACTGAGGCTGCTGATAAGCAACAGGTTCCCGAGTAACAAAATCCTAAGAGCAAGCCTGGTGTATTCCCCGCTACTAGCTGACCCAATGCATGGCTTACCTGAGTGCTGATCATAGCAGATGCTCACTCACATCAGTGGGATTGACAAGCTCCTCGGACAACAAGCAGTCCCAGAGCTTGATTGCACAAAATTTGCTTCTAAATCTACACTGCCCAACACATCTAGCCATTGAGCCCCTAAAATGTGGTTAGTTCAAATTGAGATGCACTATAGGTGCAAAATACGCACCAGATATCAGAGACTTAGTATGAGAAAAAAGATGTAAAATACCTCTTTGAAAATGTTTACACTGATTTCATGTTAAAATGATAATATTGTGCATATATTGGATTAAACACAATGTATTATTAAAATTAATTTCAAGTATGTCTTTTGACTTTCAACGTGACTACTTTAAAATTGAAAATGACATGCATGGCTCCCATTTTATTCCTACTGGGCAGCACTATTCTAGTGAAACATTTTATTTACAAGGACACTTCAGTTCAGCTTTGACTAGCAGTGTGGTGACTGATGGCATAAGCATGGTGGTTGTTGAGCAGGACAAGGATGTGATGTGAGGGCTTTGGCTGAGGTGCCCTGTCCTTTGCCCCATTCACCATCCTGGAGGCCACAGCTTATTTAAGCTTGTGGTAAGGAACCATCACCTAGGACCAGGTGCTTCTGGTGTTCCACTTCTGGGGTCAATGGGAAACCTGAAGCAGGACTTTGCCAAAGAGGGACTCAGCTATGCGATTTCTTGTCACCCTTTAGAAATGAACCATGAAATCTGGAGCTGAACCTCGGGGTCTGTCAACACGAGGGCTCCTTGCAATGATGGAACTGACCTGTGCCTTGATTTTCATGGCAGAACAATGAATCTATATAAGTGATAAGATTACACACACACGCACCTGTATAATTTCATACAACTGCTTGTGAATCTACAACTATCTCAAAGTAAAAATGTTTGATAACAATAACCAGGGCCATATGTGTACACCCATGGTCATAGCAGCATTACTTGCAAGAGTCAGAAGATGGGAGAAACACAAGTGTGTGTGGACAGATGAATGGATTAACAAAATATGGAATATACATACAGTGCAATACTACTCAGCCATAAAATGGAGGGAAAGTCTGACACATGCTACCATGTGGGTAAACCTGGAAGACTTTATGCCAAGTGAAATAAACTAGTCATAAATGGACAAATATTGTATGACTCCACTTATATGAGGTACCTAGAGTCATCAGATTCATAGAGACAGAAGGTAGCATGGTGGTTGCCAGGAGATGGGGAGAATGAGGTCTGTAATGGGTCCTGATTTGCATTTTTTCAAGATGAAAAAAGTTCTGGAGCTGAGTGGTGGTGATGGTTGCCCAACAACGCAGTTGTGCTTTATGACATTGAGCTGTCCACAATGGCTAAGATGGTAAATTTTATATTGTGTATTTTATTGCAATTTTGGAATATTCAAAAATTAGGGCCTTTGAACCTAAAGATCAAGTGCTCTCTTTTACAATTTGCCCCATTTGAGGAGGTAGAACCAACAAGCTGTTGAGCATATTAATGGGAACCGGACTCCAAGCTTCTTGGTGGTTAACCTGTAGGAGAAGAAGCAGAGCATGCCCTCAGCAAACATGCTGGGTATTGGTGAAGATGTGGGCCAGGGAAGCCCACCTCTCACCTCAAGCACATCATACACCCAGGCAGATCTCTCATGCCACCCAAAGGTGGAACTAAACCGTTTAGTACAGTGTTAGCCTTAATCAAAAATATTAGTAACTGTGGAGGTCAGGGAAGTGAAAATCTAGATGGAAATGTTAATTCCTAGAGCACAAAGGGGCCAGGGAAGGCAAAGACTGATCCCAGCAATCAAATCTACTTTGATGTGTGACGCAGGACTGGCATTTGAGGGTATATTTCTCAATACAACTCACTAAAGTTACAAGATGTTTCCTGTACTAATGGGAATATCTAATTGGGTCATGCCAATTGTACAGCTTAAGCAGCCCTGCCTGCATTTCCTACTTGACAGGAAAGGTATGAAAGAATCCACTGAGCAGGCAGGGCAGGGGGCCTCTCTGTACCACAAGAAATCAGTCACCCTGAGGAGAGGACCTCAGTGGACTATTAGTCACTCTGAGACCAGGGTGGGGATGGGGAGGAGGGAGCTGCCAGCCTAAGGGTGCCTCCTTTCTCCAATCACAGATTACAGGGGTCCAGTTTGGGTTATGGGGCATTCCAGAAGATCATTATGTCTTTCTTCTTAAATTCACATGGGCTCATCCCAAGCCCCTGAACTGCCTGGAATGTTTAAGAATGCCAGATATCTCAGTCACAATTTTCAACCTCTGGGGTATTTATGAAGACATGCAGTGTCTATGCCACCCCACTCTTAACCTCTACCATGGCCATCATGCAGAACCTGTGTCAGACAGCAGCCTGGGAGGACTGCCTCTGACCTCGACAAAGGCATGTGACATCTATATTATTCTGCTCTGTTCATAATGTTTCCTCAGCCACTGCTCCCCGAGCCAAGAGATTCAACTTGAAAAACAGTATTGTTTTCCCTCTTGGTCATCTAAGTCAAGGGAAATTTTTGTGTAGTGATGCATAAATCCCAGAAAGTTTGGTTTGAAAAGTTCCCTAAAGTGTGGGTGTGTCCATAAAACAAGTCTGAAGTCTTTACTGCAACCTCCTCAGGAGGCCTTTCAGATTCACAGATGCCCTCATTAGCAACCTTGGGCAGCTCCCTGTGGGACATGGAACTTGTCAACTCAAAAATAAGTCTACAAGCCAGAGTTATCAGAGTTGCTGGAAAACATCATGTTTCAATTCAGTTAAGGACAACTCTCATGATCTAAATCCCTCTGATAAAGTCATTACAATGTGTCCCAAATAAGCTAGCTCTTCTCTTTGAGAAATCTTTCTTTGATGTTTTACTCAATCCATCAATAATCATCTTTTTTTGTGAAGTTTTTGTTTGTTTATTTGTTTGTTTAATACATCTCACAAGAATAGATATGCAAAGCATTAAGACAAAGAAAGCATTGGTTCAACAATAGTGAATCTACAAGAATTATGATTTGGGGAAGGTGGAGATTATCTAAACATTTAAAAAAATGAAAATTGCAACCAAAATAAGCTGATAAAATCCCTATTAACACTTATGAAGTCTTCATAAGACCCTATCCATGATTTTTTTAAACTAGAGAGCCTCAGCCAACTGCTCTAGGGTTCCTCATGCAAAACGGAAATTAGGAGACTCCCCTGCTTAGTCCTCATGTTGTTAAATGTTCTCTCCACCCCCACCCCACCCCTAGCTTCTTCATGAAACAGGTCTCCATCCTCATAACCTGAAAGAGTATGTGCATCATCCCACAGATGTCTGTCTTCTAACACCACACCTCACATATACCAGGCCTTCAGCTGTGGTCTAGAACACCATATCATGCACTATAAGTTGCACATCTATGCTAAGCATATAAGAAGACCATGACTGACAAGGAAAAAATATTGTTTTCTTTAATTATGTATGCAACCCATTTTGTATTTTTCATAAGGTGCAATACTTTTCTTCATTTTTCAGTGAAAGAAGTTACAAATTAACTTAAAAAAAATCAGAAAATGGCTAACAAATTTCCGTGAAAGTCAGTGGCATTTATAGTGCTTCCTGGGGGGGGGGGGGGGCAAGACAATTCCACCCACTTTCACAAGTTTCATCAAACACTGAACTTACTCAAGGATGGAGAGAAAAGGCAACTTTCATAAAGAAATATGTCATTAAATGAGGCATTTACTACCCTAAGAGCACCAGGCAGGAAACATGCTTTCTAAACTAGGTCTAGGAAGCCAAATGCAGAATCATTCCAAGCCCCTCTCCTAAAGGGCTGTTCAATGGTTAATGAATTTTTAAAAGATGACTAAATAAAAACAAGCCCCACACACACTCCCTTGCCAGAAAAAGAAAGAAAAAACAAAAACTAGATGTCCCAGATCATTCTCCCGAGTGGAACCCAGGAGCAGCTTCAACCACCCAAATCAGTCTATTGTAGAGTCATCATAAGCAAGTCTGGCTTTTGAACAAACAAAACAATTTTTTTTGAAACAACAGAACAAAAACTAGTACTGATCACTTTTCTGACAATACACAATTACTCAAAATTAACTAGTGTTGAGAGGTGGAAAGGGACCCTACCTATCGACCTTGTTTCACATGAGTGCTATGGGTAGGTGCAGGCCATTTGTCATTATTGCAAAAACAAATTTTAATTTTTAATCTTCAGTTTGATTTAAATATTGCTTTTAGTATGATGCTGATACCAGCTATGCAGAAAGGGCTCCGGAGACATGCTCAAGCAGCACACATCTGTGGCCCTTCTGCGGTCTGGAGGCTCCAGGGCAGCCAATATTGCTTCGTCAAACACATTCTCTAGGCCTTGCTGTATGAGTGCAGAACAAGACACATACTTGCCAGCCTTCAGGCAACCGGCCAGCTTTTCAGCAGTCTCTGGAGTAACAGGTTTCTGTTTTTTCTTGGCAAGTTTCTCAAGAACTGAGGGGTCAGCTCTGAGATCAATTTGGGTCCCAACAGGCAAGAAAGGAGTCTGGACCATGCCGAGTTATCTCAGGCACTGACTTGTCTTTCACACTTTCAGATGAGGATGGATTGACCACTGGAAAACAGGCCAGAAATATATCTGTTTGTGGATAACTCAGTGGTCGTAATCTGCCATAACCCTCTGCCTGCAGTATCAAAAAGTCCAAGAGTACATGGCTCTCCAGCAATCCTAACTGTGACTGCATCGTTGTCAAACACAGTTGGTACACACTCAGATGGAAATTTGTTCATGTGTAGGATATCAGGAGACATGTTTTACCAATGGCACCACCTCCCACAAAATGCACTTAATTGTCTGCATTGCTGAAACAGTTTTCTATTCACTTTAGATATTTCAAACCCAATGATGACCCTAGCTTCTCTGCCGAGGCATGGGCATCATTGAATAATTTTTTCATGAGCCCCTATGTGTCAGAGTGTGGTGATGCCACTGACTCTAACTCCTCCTCCTCATGAAGAAAATTACTTACCTAGGACCTTTCCACAATCATCAAAATATTTATTGAAAATGATGCTACAAATAGTGTATTGAGATGGAAAGATGGAAGGAATTACAAAATAGTATGCATTTAATGCCATTTTTGTAAATACATAGTATGTTTAATCCCACTTGTGTAAATATATTTTATAGATAGATAAATATATAGACAGATAGATATTCATGTGTGTATTTGAATACAATAAATTTAAAAGGTTATGTACAAAAAACATTCATAGTGCTCTCTAAGTAGTGAAAAGAATGTTTTCTTTTAACTTTTCTGTATATTTTTCTAGGGCAATGTATTATATGTGACATCAAAAACAAAACTATCACTTCCGGCCAAGATGGAAAGGCCAAGTGTGTCTACACACACTGTGCCTCCTCGCACAACCAAAAGAAGGACAACAACAAATTTTAAAAGAAAAAACAACCAGAACTGACAGAAAATCGAACCGTATGGAAGTCCAACAACCAAGGAACTAAGAAACATACATCCAGACTGGTAGGATGGGCAGAGAGGACTCGCGTGGCAGGGCGGCGGCTGGCGCACCGGGGAAAGGCGCGGCTGGCCGGGAGAGGTGGCAGCTGCAGACCGGGCGTCCCACTCCCTCGTGGGGATAAACGGGGAGGAGCGGCTCGGGAGCGGGACGGACCCCGCAGCCTGGAGTTCCTGTGTGGGGAGGTGAAGACTCAAAGCCTCTGATGGAAAACTCCTGTGGGGATTGAGGCGGCGGCAGCGGGAGGAACTCCCGGCCTCACTGGAGAGCTTGTTGGAGAGACCCACAGGGTCCTGGAGCATACACAGCCCTCCCAATGGGGATTAGCACAGGAGCCAACACCAGAGGGGCCCCGTTGGACTGTGGGTAGTGCGGAAAGTGACTGGTAACCGGCAGGGAGCGGAGCGGCCGCCATTGTTCCCTCTCGGACCCCTCCCCCACAAACAGCGTCACAATGCAGCGACGTGGCCGCCCTGCCCTGGTGAACACCTAAGGCTATGCCCCTTACTACGTAACAGG
>VMDR010018733.1:0-18907 GCA_007922815.1 Macrotus californicus
GCTGGACAATATTTATCTGGAAAATGCAAAGGATAATTGGGAATTAGGTGGACTTGGGGAGCTGTTCGTTTACCATTTCAAGAGAAGGATCTGAGCCATTTTATGCATTTAATAAATATTTTTCTCGTAACCCTGGGACTAACCTTGCTCCTCGTAGCTCTTGTGTTTACTGAAGAGAGTGTTACTATTCAACTTTCAAAAAAAATCGCTAGACCACAGAGGGCCGTTATAAAATACTGTATAGAAATTAATTTCTTCACTGTATAGAAATTAATTTCTCTTTGTGATGTATAACACTAAATCCTCTTGGTGGTATAAAATTACAGTTATGATAAGGCCTGCTTTGCTAAAAGAATACATCATAGTGGACCAATTCTGTTCTGAGTTTAAGTAAGGGTAAAGACATGGATATCTTTATTTAAATAAAAATAAGACTGAGCTTTTATAAAGACATGTAAGAAAGAAAACATCTACTCAGAATGACAGCAATGCATTTATTTTATCTGTGCTTTGTGGAGATGGACGGTTATGAAACTGTTTGTGAAGCTCTTATCTCTTCTCTAGCAGTGCCATCACTTTCCATGAAAATATTTGTCATTGTACTGTGGAATTCAAGTCATTTGTTTGCATGAGATGCTGATGAACTGTGACTTTATTGTTGCCATTAAAACCTTATGAACAGGAAAACATCACAGAAAGAATTAAATTCGCTTATCAGATGTTGACGCTGTCAAACATCTCCAAGCCAGCAGGAGGGATAACAGTTGTAGTTTGGTTTCTGTTTGAAAGACGCTCAAGTGCTCTCTCTGGAATACTTTTCTTATGGACTCATATGTGCCGAGTTAGATAAGTTATACCCGATGCAGTGTTTCACGTTTTAATCTTTGTTATGTCACATTCTTTGGAGAATAAGCAGAAATTAGATGATGGTGTTATAATGTTATTCTCCCAAGTTTTGGGGAGTTAGAAGAAAAATCTTTCTAGAAGTAAGAGTGAAGCTGTTACTCTTCATAATATTAGGCATTAGTTTATTTTGGCCAACTTCGTTTATTATTTAACATTAGCCCAAATTAACAAACAATTTCCCTTGTTCAAATTTTTTTTCTGACAACGATTTAACCGGTTCTTCAGAAATCCAACTCTAAGATAAGATAGGACCTAACTGTAATAACGTGTACAACTGGAGGAAACATTTTTACCCCGTAATAGCCCGCATTCCATACAGTAATAGAAAAGATAGACAACTTCCATGGGTAAATTTGTTCAAAAAATGATTTCACAAGCTCAGCATAGAGATCATCAATGTCTGCAAGCATCATTTCCTCCTATGAAGTCAGTGCTGTCTGTTATCTGAACTAATAACAGGCTCCATTTGTGGGTCAGCATCCCATGTGTAAGTACCCACATCCAACTGATGAGCACAAGTGAGGTTCGGAAAGTCTGGGGAAAAATATTTAACAGTCGGGGCTCTAAATATTTAGTCAGAGCTGATAACAGTATGAACATTACCGGTATTGGGGTTGGGGGGACAGTAGATGTGCTTTTTGCAAGAGCTACTTATTTTATTGACTATTCACCATTTATATGTGTATCTTGGTAGTAATCATAAGCAAAATCATTCTTGTTGCATTATCTACGAATATTGGTAGATGGCATACTATTAAAATAAACCGTAAATGTCTAAATGAGCATTTGGGCCCTTCTGCAGCCAGGCTTCTCTTCGAAGCACACTGCGGGTTTGCTCTGTGACATCACTCAGGTGACGGTTTCTGTAATTGTGCACTGGTCGTCTCCTCATCGGACGCGCCTCTCTCACAGTGACCGCACCTAAATATTGCATGATTATTGCTTAAACGCAATACTTAGGTGGGGAATCCCTTAAAATTCTTCCCTTCCAAAGCCCAATCTCAGCCCATGTGACTGAATTTTATGTGCTGGGTTTAAATTCTGTATTAGTTTGAAAATATTGATGTATGGAGTACCCACGTTTTTGAATCTGGTTACTGGTGTCTTAGTTTGTTTCCCTTTTATTCAATCAGAGCTGTAATAATGGCTGTCATTTTGGTCTTTCCCACAGGCTGTGGAGTGGGAGTGTGATGAAGTGACCAAGAAGGCCTGTTACAGCAAGGGCAAGTCGGAGGTAAGGGGGACTCGGCCACGGTGGCCGTCAGCTCTCTGGAGGACGAGACATAAAGCGTGTGGATGTGAAGGCTCTTCCTGATCATGGTGCTGTGTAAAAAACAGCAAGATTTTAAATATATATCCAGCAAATTCTCCAGGTTTTAACATTAAATTAGTTTCCAAAAGGGGATTTAGAACATAAGATCAGATCTAATTCGTACTCTCAGTCTTTAGACTAAGCTGTGAAATTAATTCGTTATGATATCATGTAGAATGATAGAGGCCTGAATTTTTTAAATAATATTTTAATTTTCCCTGATTGTGCCTTACAGCTAACTCCAGAAACGTAACTATATTATATCTAAAATAATGGCATCAAAAATGAGTTGAGATTTCTTTATAATTTGTCTTAATGTATTTTTAAAATAAGCACTCTTTCCACAAGAAAATCTACATGCACGCCCCCCACCCCGACCAAGTTCCTAAGGAAAGAGCAGACTGTACAGTAGCCTGAAATGCGTCTCTTGAGCAACTGTGTCCAGGGCCGGGGAACTTTCACACAGTTGGCTGGCCTGAAAGAGGCTTATGACGATTGAGAAACTCTTGTGTTCCTGAGAGAATGATACTGGGTCACCTGGAGGAAATTCTGCCCCTGGCTCTGAGGCTCATTATGTCTCATTCTGAGTGGTCATCTTACTTTATTGGAGCGAGGGCTGTCCAATGTGAATCACACTTTGGGTTGCCGAAGAAAGTCGCTTCACAAAGAGCAGCAGACAGGGCTCTCTACCAGAGGTGGTCCAAGGGCAAAGAATTGAGCAAATGGAGAGATCGCTGGGAAAGCATCCTCACACCATCTGCATTTGTAAAAGACTGTCCTGCACTTAATTTTACCCAACTTCACTGCCTGTTGCTCTCTCTTTAAACTCAACAGTTTTGAGGGCCAGACACATAGGTAAGTCTCAGAAAACTTAGTCATTGTGCTTCCCAAAGCTGAATAAAGAACTAGGAAGAAGGAAGAGGAGGAAGAAGAAAATACAGTCTTAACAAGGGAAGTACTTGGAGACAAAGGAAAAGAAAAGCTATTTATCAAAAGGTCTCTAGCCTCAGAAATTACCTCTGAAATAAATCATGGGAGGAACAAAGACACAAAGAGATTAAAGGTAGCACCAGGTTACAAAGAATCAGAACACTGTCTCCTAAAAATACCTCTGAAAACAAATAAGTACATAATAAATTTATTTCCCTCAATAACCTTACTGAGGTTGCATAGATTTTGTATAAGCCTTTTGAAAAGGTGCTTCCTTTCTTTCCCTGTAACATTTACACATCTTAACATACCAGATGTGTTGTACTTTTGCTCCTCACTCGCCAGGGCACAGAGAGTTCTTCAAATAAGACGGCCTTGCTTGTAGGGAACCAGATTCACCTGGGCCTGGGGTGGAAAAACTCACCTTGCTTTTTGTATAGCAAGATTCCCTGAGGGAAAGCTCGGCCTTTCTTTCCATGGTTCTAAAGGCCAACATCCTCCCCTTTGCCTGATGACATTCATGCCTTCCAGGGTCCCAGGGCACTGTCTCATGACCTCATTCTTCTTTATCATTTATTTAGCATCTGGTTCTTTTGTAATGTGGCACGGGACACAGGACCCCTCTGATGAGGGCCGGAGCCCAGCTCTGAGGCACAGAAGGGGAGGAAGACAGGCAGCCCCAGTGAAAAGCCGCAGCTAGGCCAAGTGCCACCTGCCCACGGGCTAAGCCCTGAAGCCAGAGTTCAGACACTCCAAGTTTGCCTGCTCTGACAATGCCACGGACCAAACTAGAAAACATTCTCAGAGTCAGTTTGAGCTAACACATAACATTGGCGGGGGGGGGGGGGGAGTGAACATCAGATTTTTCTTTGTCGCCGTGACTTGAGAAACGAGAATTCATCTGTTTCACATCTTTGTTTGCGCGGTAGTATTGTGAGGACTGACACAGAATTACAAAGTTTCCCTTCTCCCTAAAATAAAAAGAACAATGCAAAATGTGACATCTCAAAAATGAGAAAAATGCCAGCCATTTTGAATGAAGTGGGGTTTTTTTGTATGCTAAGAAAAGTGGCCTGTGCTGCTCCGCACAATGCGTTTTACTGCAGAGCCAGGAATGTGGAGGGAAGGAGAGGGGCGGGGCCCCGGGCGGCATGGCCCGCGCCCACTCAGTGCGCTGGTGAGAACCTGCCTCCGCGGCCTGCAGAGCAGGGAGAAGGATGACTCGTTTCCTCCTGTTTCCCTGGGAACGGGATTGCTGGGGCTGCACCGACATCGTCTCATACGGAGTCCATTCCAGTGACGCTTTGGAGAGTCAGGGTGATGAAAATTGTCACCAAGTCTTTGATTTGGGCCCCTTTAGAAAAGAAGTGAGGTGCTGAGACTGCTAATTCTTCTTGAGGTTTGAGCTCTATTTTATTTACACAATTTTCAGCGCACTTTGGAGAGAGAGGGTGACTTCGCTGCAATGGCTTAAACATTCCATGTATTAAAGGGGGAAACATCTGTTTTTATGAATTCCAAAAGCTTTTATAATAAAATCTGTTGTTTTTAGTCCTTTGCGAATACCATTATAGGATTCGGCTTTAAGAACCATTTAAATATCTTTTACACAAACATTATTTTAAACACAAATAGTCAATTCTCTGGTGATCTAACAAGCGTTCCTTGTCTGTTTGGGATTATTATGTCTGAGCCAAAGCCCTTCCCACCGTGACCTTTAGGAACTTGACAAAGGAAACACAACTGATTATTAAGGGCATGAAAGAGCTACTTTGTGTGTATGTTGCACTTTATAATTTTCAAAAGTTTCTTGTTCCTGATTTCATCTCAGTGCTTTTAACACCAAGTTCCTGGAATTATTTTGCTAGTTAGTGGGAGAGTTTCGATTAGGATCCAGGGTTCTGTGCATTGTTCCTCCTGCCGTGTCCCATGGTCCTGCTCCCAAGTTATCAAACTGCAAGAAAAGAGTGAAGCGCTTGTGAGTGGCAGGGAGAAAACACGACACCATCCTGCCTGGGATCCTGGTGGCATCACGGTTGAAACTCGACATTTTCACCTGGTTGCCAGAACTTGGAAAGCTATGACCTAATCACTTCCTGTACAGACCTGCCTTTATCCTATGTAGTCACTTCAAAACTGAGGATTCTTTAGATTAGATTACATATACCAAATACATTTTTATATGGAGGTTCCCAAGTAAATTTCCCATGGAGTCAATTTCATTGAAAATAGTTGCATTATATCAGTATAAATACCTAAATTACATTTTAATTTATTAATTCACCATGTATCATATAACATAATATAGTTTTAATGTACATATGTGTATATATAGCTATATGCTTAGTTATATCTCTCTATATAAACTTATATATAAATAGAGATATAATAATATATCTATATGCAGGGGAGGGCAAAAGTACGTTGATAGTTGTTCACATGCAGGTTATGATGATTACAATAGCTTTTTAAGTTATGTTTTTATTTATTGATGAGAGAAAGAGAGAGCGAGAGAGAAACATCCATTTGTTTTCCATTTATTCCTGCATTCATTGTTTGATCCTTGTATGTGCCCTGACTGGGGATCAAACCCACAGCCTTGGTGTTATCGGGACAATGCCTAACCACCCGAGCTACCTGGCCAGGGCTACAAGAGCTGTATTAACTCAAAAGAATGCCACAACGGCACAGTGCACTAGGCACAATCTTGTAAGTGCTCAAATAGCTGGACTTCGTTATTTACACATTCTTGTAGTCTTGGAAAATCAGTAAACAAACCTGACTTTCAGTTATCTGCTTGGGTTACCCCCACTGCCTCTTGAGGAAGTTGAACTTAAACCTATTTTTTCCCACCTATATATGCACATTTATAATATTACACACACACACACACACACACGTATATATCTGATCAGATCATATGGTTTTTCAAGATCCACCTGGTAATCATGACTTCAGTTGGTGAACATTGAACCGAAAAGGTACATGCAATTACTCTGAATTGCTCCTTGGATGCTCTCTTTGGATGCTCACAAATGCATCATTAAGAGACAGACACACTGCTTTCAGTGGGAGTGCTGTGATTAACATAAAGGCTGTCAGGCTTCCGGTCCTCCTCTCTCCTCCCTAAAATTGATGGGTTTGGTGATGGCTGGGTGTTGCGGAGGCATCTACCTTGTTTACAGTTAATCTTTCTACATGATTACAGCCTTTGTTCAAGCAGAACATAACTGTTTGAAAGGAAAATGATGGAATGCTATAAGGTAAAACCCATTAATTCATTAAGAAAATGGTCCTAAAACATGTGTTTTCTTTTCCGGGGCCAGACCTTATATCCTTGAGACCAAGTGAGTCTTGGCCAGTCTCCTCTAAAACCTTTCAGTGAGTCAGCAACTGTGCATCTCAGCTATCAATTCAAATAAGAATTGCTTCAAAGTCAAGGACAGGTTGACCAGCCTGTGAGAGCGCAGGCACACGTGGGTCGTTTTAATGTCCAAGTGGTATTATCTCAATGTAGATGGATGAGTCTCATTACCAACAACAGAGGCCACGTGGCGGCAGGTTGCTCGTGGCCTTGCAAATGAGCAGTATGACTTCTTGGAAAACCAGAATTCACTAAATCCCCTTCATCCATTTTGAAGATGGCGTAAAGAAAAAGAAATTCTTCGATGAGAAAATAATTCAGAGACATTTAGATAAGCTGATTTATAAGAGAAATCTATAACAGAATCTCTAAAAAGGGGCTTCTACATAATGTCTGTATTTTAAAACAGGATTTCTCCATGCATTCCTTCCATCAAGTTCAGCTCACCCATGTAAAGGCCACATTTGTAGAAAAGACTTACAAAGAGTACCAGGAGATTTTCTGTAGGGGGAATTTGGGTCTTAGGGTCACCACCAGAATGAGACTAATTATTACAAAGCCTGGCACACAGACTATTTCCTTTCATTCTTAAATTTATCTTAGCGTTTTTGCTAAGTACTCCCACTTTCTCCCATCTTCTATGTTTTTACATTTTATTTTACTTGAACTTGCCGCTATCTCTCTTGAAAATAAAAGCCCAAGAAGTTATTATTTTATATGTATTTCTTTACTTAGAATTCGCACTGACTGCTTCTAGAATGAGGTGAGGAAGTCTGTCAGTTAAACCTAAGAGAACCTCTCAGGGAGTAAGGAGAAGAAAGGTCTGAGATGAGCTGCATGACACCTTTGGGTAAATGAGTTCAGCTTTTGACAGTTGAGAAGAAACAAAACACCACCTGCCTCCAAAGGTTTCTCTTGCAGGACACTCTGTTCCATTCGACCACGCATACTGGACTTATCTAGAACATTATGCTCCTTAGGTCCCATTTATCATAAGCAAGTCTGGGTTCCATAGGGCTGGGTCCTCCTCCATCCTTTTATAAAAGGGCTGCACAAACCTCCACGTCTGATCGTCCTGGTTCCTTTTTACCACCTTCCTTCCTACGAATGTACTGAGCTGGGGGAAGCCCACAACGGGCACATGGCCCTCCTCGGGTAGTACAGCGGCCCAGTGGTCATGATTGCTAGAACAGGCTTCTTTTTCTTTCTTTTTTCTTTTTAAATAAAAATACCCTGGCCTAATTGAAATAATAGTTGTTTTCTTCATTTACCTTTTTCTAATATTTAAAATAAATGACCAGTTGGATTTGTTCTGCTTTCCTGGCACAGGTCTGCATCCTGGCTATTCCGTTCCCTAACACCTTTTTAGTCCTTCCTCAAGCTTGTGATGGGTCTTCAGGAATGTTAATGAGCTAAAGTCCTATTTTCACTTTGTCTTTGGGAGGATTAAGATAAGCACCACCTTTCTGTTATCTTGATTGTTTGCCCTCCCATAATCAATCAGAGGCACTTGCTTCCTTTTCACCAGGTCTGTAGAATTCAGCCTTGAGATCACACCTTTGCAAGCTGGACAGATTCTCTTGGAATAACTTGCCCTTCACCTTGTTCATGGTTAACAGAGACTGCCTCTAGCACAGTTCTATCTTGTGTCAGTCTCTTGCCTCAAAATAACCAACAGTTCTGTACCTCTTGACTCATTCCTGATAGACTTCTAAAAGCAGCATCAGAAATCAAACACAACCGCCACCTGTCTCCACTGTGTGGAATTCTCCTTCTTATTCTTATTATAGTGTCATTTTTGTGTCTGTTTTATCTGTTAATGTGTCAAGCCCTCTCGGCCCTGTGTTCTCCAATGTGTCCCTTTGGACTGTCCTTCAGACAAGCTCAGGCTTTCTGTTTTTCTCCTCGCCTTGATCCTGTGTTTGCAAACTCTGCACCCCTCTGCTCCCTGAGGTGGCGGCCCCAGACGCCCCTCCTGTGCTCTCTGTGTGCTCCTGGAGTCCAAGAAGCGATGGCCATATGGTTCTCCAAAGTCTTGGTTTGTTCTTTTCCTCTAGAACTCTCCTTCCCTCTCCCCAAGTTACAAAAACAAAACAGAACAGAACACAACGTCCCCCCCCATCTGGTGCACATTTGTCACCCAATTTACTGTCTACTGTTTAAGCTCATTTCTTAATTATTTTGATAGTTATCTCTGATCTCTCACTCGGTGGTTTTCTTTCCTCAGAGTGTCTTCAGATTGGCATCCACTGATAACATGTGTTACTTTTAGTGCTAGGATCAGTATTAAAAGACGTACGTGTCCTTGATATTTCACTTTACATTTGCAAAGCAAATCCAAATGGCTTAGCCCTTGTCCATATCACAGCCAGGCCACACAGCACCCTGGATCATGGCAAATCAGCATCTCATGGAGACTGGGGTTCTGTTTGGTTGAAGGAGCACTGCCGTGCCCATAAGTCCAGATCTTCCCAACTTTGGACAGTGTGTGGTTCAAGCCATCGTGTCATCTTCTGGGTCCAGCTGGTTGGTCAGTGCCCACATCCTGTTGATTTGCTGGGCCCTGGCTTTGCCTTTTCACACTTCCCACCTGGTCCAGGTGCAGGATAAAGATGGACTGAATTAGGACGTGGTTTCCTTACCTGTCTCTGAACTGCCATCTCCTTACCTCCAGGTTAGCTTCCCCATTGATTCCCCAGTCGTCCTATCCCCACAATCCTTGGATCAGGTCAGAACTTCCTACAGTAACAACACACAACAGGTCCCTTCTCAATCAAAATAAAAAGCAAACTCTTCTGCCCAGCACACCTGGCCTGTGTCCGGCTCCCCAGCCTGGGCTGCTTCCTCCGTACACGAGGGAAGCACCAGGATTTCTCTAGCCAGGGTGCCTTGGCACAGTCCTTTTTCCTGCCTGGGCATCTTTTCCCTCTTTTGTTCAGGAAAATTCTGCGAGTGTCAGAAAACACCTGTTTCCAGAAGTCTCAGTAAAGTCTACTCCTCCTGTGAGAAGCCGTCCTACATCTCTTTGCTTCCCCTCCCCTCTAGAGTTAGTAATATGCTGTTCTTCTGTGGACAACTCTAAAGTAATTGCTCTGGGCCTGTATTTTAATTTTTCTTTGAAGAGCCTAGATTGTTACCCTCAGCACCGTGCATAACAAAGAGTACCCGATCAGTAGATGCTTGTGCAGAGTCCATGCACACCTATGACCGTGCCCCAGATTTTCTAGGAGTGCTTTGCAACTGTAAGAAATATCGGCTCTGGGTCATCCTTCAGCATGGGCTTCCCTCGCATACATTTCAACATCCTCTCTTTGTTACTTTTCCATCAAAGAACTAAGAACGTTAAGAGTCTTGCTTTGTATGTAATGCAGTGTGAGAGCTCCATGTGAAACCTGTTCTAATTTGTGAAGTTTCACATGTGACCTTCACATTTGGAGGAGCATTCACAATGTTTTCTCAAAGCCCTGAGGAGGTTTCCCAATCTCCTAATAGCCGGTGAAGGCAATTTTGGGTTTGTACTGAGATCAGATACAATTCAAAATGAAACCATGTTCTTGAAAAGAAGGCACACACTTTGAGATTTTAATTGAACCGTCGTACCCTCTATTGAATAAGCTTGCAGATAGTCAGATTATTTAATAGTTTTGTTGTTATTTTTTGCTCGACTTCTGAGAGGGTTTCTTTTTTTAGTGGTCAATTAGCATTTAATTTATTAGCTAGACAGATTGTATTTAGAGTCAGCATTCCCTTTGGGCTGAGCGTTGTTAATATATTTCTTGTGATTTTTTTTTTTTTAAGGACGAGTGTCAGAACTACATCCGGGTGCTTTTGGTGGGTGGCGACCGGTTGTTCACCTGTGGGACCAATGCTTTCACACCTGTCTGCACCAACCGCACGGTAAGGCTTCGTGTTGAGAGTTGACAGAACTTAATACCAGGAGAATCCAAATCTTCTATTGAAGCACTGCTGTCTTTTTTAAAAAAAGATTTTATTTATTTTTTATTTTTAGAGAGGAGAAGAGAGGGAGAAAGAGATGGATAGAAACATCAATGTGTGGTTGCTTCTCGAGCACCCCCTACTGGGGACCTGGCCTACAACCCAGGCATGTGCCCTGACTAGGGATTGAACCAGCGACTCTTTTGTTCACAGGCTGGCACTCAACCCACTGAGCCACACCTGGCAAGGCCAAAACACTCATGTCTTTTTGTACTTCTCTTCTCCAATGAGTTACTCTTTAATTCAAAACACATCTTTCATCAAATCTAATAAATATTTGATTTATTGATTTATTCCTAATCCCAACTCTCAATTAAATAAAGAACTGGAAATAGCCATAGCTTATATAATTAAATTTAAATAGAGTTCTAAACTATTTCTATCAGTTTTTCCCCACCAGTGACTCTAAACATTAATCGTAAACATATTTTTTTTCTTAATTCTGCTTTACTTGGGACATACTTTGAAGTATTACAGTGGCCTAAAATCACAATCCAAATGAACAAAGATATTACAAACTGGGTAAGAAGCATGACAAAACTATAAAGCAAGGAAACAAACAACTGGACCTCTAGGCAAAGTAGGTATATCATTACTGACAGGGATTTTCAGCATCCACATCGTACGCCAGGAGAGCAGCTGGGTTGTCCAAGCACACACGCCATCTTCCCAGTGCAGGGTCTTCTTTTGATCTTCCTCAGGGAACATGATGTTGAACTATCATCAGGTTAATTTTCTGGTTGCACAACTTTTCACAAAACCGGAATTAATTGTCAGATTTTAGTGTTCATTATTTTTTAACTAACATTCAGTTACTGGAAATAAAGAGGGGATGATGGTGATGGGAAGTGAAGCTCAGAGACCCCCGGGGGCCATGCCCTGTTCCAAGAGCCCTCTGGGACTCAGTCACTTACTCCTCACTTCTACCCCATGCAGTGGTCATCCTTTGGGTCCCCGTTTTATAAAAGGAGAAGCTCAGGCATAGAGACTTTGAGTAACTTAACAGGGCTACAAGTCCACCGGTAGAGTAGGCAGTGGCTCTGAGGGTCCCCCAAGCCCTCTGCTCTATGATTGCCTCTATGGAAAGAGGGACGGGACAAATGCATGCAGGATTCCCTCCTTCAGTGACTGAGAGGCTGGATTCCGCCCAGATGACAGCAGGACAGGGAAGTGTTTCTCTAAAAGCTGAATGATTCAGTTTTGGGAATTTGGGCCACATGGTGCTATAAATATCCATACATCCTTACCTGCAGACACAGCTTTGGGCTGTTCAGAATATGCTGAATCACGTATATTTGACAAAAGTATACATAATTCTTTATTGTGGTTTATATTTCTGTAAGTATTAAATTAGGTGTCTTTCTTCGAGTGGGAAGATCAGCAGTGCCCCTTGCATTGTGAATAGAAGCCGTCTGCATATAATAATCCTCAGATTGTGTGAGAGTTTGCAGGCATGAGGTTCTGGAGCCCTAATGGGATGGTGAGAGGGATTGATCCGTGGACTTCTTAACCATGGCCACAGCACGCAGTTTCATCAAGGGCAGAGGGTGAAAGTTTGTCGTGTGTTGTCGTGAGCCCCAGAAAGCTTGTTGTCCCTGCTCCATTAGCAGTTCAGGCATTAACACTATTCGAGGGCTTGCCTGGGGGATAACTGGTTTCTCTCTCCTGTCCTCACCCACAGTTGAATAACCTGACAGAAATCCATGATCAGATCAGCGGCATGGCCCGCTGTCCCTACAGTCCCCAGCACAATTCCACGGCTCTCCTCACAGCCAGTGGGGAGCTGTATGCTGCGACAGCCATGGATTTCCCAGGACGCGACCCCGCCATTTACCGAAGTCTGGGCGTCTTACCGCCTCTCCGCACGGCCCAGTACAATTCCAAGTGGCTCAATGGTAGGTCTTACAGTCACTCCTGTTTCCCATCTCAGGTGTCTGTGGTGCCTGGTTACGTGGTGCTTAAAACCAAATTGCCACAGTTTCTAAAGAACAGTAAATTCATTTTCTAAAGAAATCCAAATGTAATGTGTTTGGTACTTCCATGTGGAAGGTCATCATATGGCTTTTCGGTGATAGAAAGAGCAGTGATATTCTTAACAGTATGGATCATGAGAAGGGGACTCCTTTGATAATCTTTGAACTTAGGCTGTTTTTTAGTATTATTGTTTATAATTTATAAAATGTGATGTGTCCAAGGTATCTGCAGACTCGTGCATTTTCTCTTAATGCCTTAATTATACAGGGCCCGGCACAAATAATGCCTCTTTTTATTGCAAAATCTCTTATTACAAAATTATAAGCATGTAATTATGTAACATAACAATATCACACTGAGGTGCAGCACACCACGTAACATTTTAGGTGAAATGTTCACAGCGCTGTCCATCTCGTGCGAGACATCCACGTACCCTACCACCCACACTCAAGCAAGCCTTACTTTTGCTAGACCCTGTATATCTAAGAAGGGAAATTATTAGCATTTCATGAAATGTTCAGATACTGTGTAAAATGTGTGTGGCTACTGGTGGCTCCAAATAGCTTGGCCAAGGTTCAAAGGAAGGTACCAAGTCCTATAACTCGAAGGTTGATTTAGACCTCTTTGGAATTGCTTATATCAGAGGCTCAAATGTTAATAAGGACCGCAGTCCTGTCACTGGTCTTGCTGCCATCCACAGCCTGTCTGGTCAGGTTGGTCCTCAGGCTGGCTGTGCTCATGGGTGCCAGTTCACTGCTGCAACTTCTGGCCCTCCATCCAGATGTGACAGTATCTCATGGCAGAAGAACCCATATTTCTTGTATTACTTTTTAAGAACTCAGAAACCCCCAGAAGACTTCCTTTCAGTCTTGGGCTACAACTTGGTCACCTGCTCACTACTGAGATTGGCTCTGTGCCATGTCCTGAGATGTGGCAGCTGAAATTCAGCACTTCGTATATGTGTATTTTCATGTGCGAATGTGGACACACACATACACTCACACACATAATGATGTGGAGAGATTAGGAACCATATGTCATCCCTTCTCTCATTTACTTCAGAGTTGCACTAAGATAAAATCTTTAAATTGCCACCATAATATTTACTATTTTAAGCTTTCATGTTCTGCAAAGATTTACTGGCCTTTTGCCAAGTACAAGCTAATTCTATAGAGCAGACTTTCTCAACCTCGACACTGTTGGCATTTGGGGCCATATAATTCTTTTGGGGTGGGGGAAAAGTTATCCTGAATATCATCGAATGGGTAGCAGCACCCCTGAACTATACTCACCGGATGTAGTTCCCCTCCTCCACTTCCAGTTGTGACAACAAAAATTTCCCAGAATTGCCTCTGACTGATTGAGAACCCTGGTTTAGACTTACTGCTTATGAGTGTGTGTATGTGTGTTTATAAATAAAACACAAGTGTTTGGTCAAAAAATACAGTCAAACCAACTATCACAGTTTACCTTTTGAAGACTCCCGTGCAAAGATGTTTTCATTGAATTTCTCCGGGAAGTTGAATGACACTATGCTTCCAAGGGTGACATGGATTGATTTTCCAGACCAAAGAGTAACTTCACAGATTCTCTCTCTGTAACATTATTTCTGTGGAACTGGCTGCAGCAGAACGCATTGACTCTCAATGGAAGGTCTCCTTTCATCCCTGGAGACTTTCATCTGTATACCTCAAAGTTCTTCCTATTTGTTTGTTGATTTTTACTAGCCAAGCAAAGATTCCAGTAAAAAATGAAAATTCCCCCACCCAAAGGCATTGCAATTAGAGTTTGCCTAAAAGCAAAGTAAAAAGTAATTAGGAGCACAGTTTCTTTTCACTAAACTGATACCCTTAAGAATATCCTGGAAAAATAATTCAGGTCATAGCATGAGCTATAAATGCCAGCTCTTTGTTTACATGCGACTCCAGTACCCATGGGCCGACCAGATGGTCAGATGCTGCTCACACTCTGGGTGGAAGGATCCTTTCCATTTGAGAGTCAGGTGATAGAACAAGGGTGGGAGAGCGCTAACCCAGTGCTCACCCCTGTCACTGCAGGCCTGCCATCGTCATTTGTTGAACACAGGAAGTTTCAGATTCTCAGCTCATTGTGCCATCACAGCTCCCATGGAGAAAATGGTCCTGCCTTCCTCACAGAGCAGCACCCCCTCCCTCCCCTGGCCACACCAGGGAGGCCCTGACTCCTGGGACAGAAAGCAGAGAGCCTGACTCAGGGTTCCCAGGCCTAGCATGCTCACTGTTTATTCCCTCTACTGGTTTCTGTTGGGCAGTTCCTTCTTGGATGGAACCCGGAGATAGCAATTCTACTCTGGGTTGTATGGCCCTACTTTTCTGCTCTGACTGATCCTCCATCTGGGACAGATTCCAGCCTCTGTCCCCTGCTGAGACTGGGTACAGAGTTATCTATTGTCACTGACCTAACTGGAATCCACACATTGTACCCCATCTGCTCTTTGACCAGATGCCTTGTCTAAGTTCTTTCTGCTGTGTTCCGGAGTAGTTTTTTCAATAGATTGTTGCTCTGTCCATTTTCCCTTTTTCTTTGCCATGGCCTTAAATTTCTTCCTCACTAATGATCACTCTGTTTTGATAAAAATGCTTAGATTTCTTCTTTCTTAAATGAGGTAAGAACAAAGAAAGAAACCCAAACAAGCTAAAACACACCCCCTTAGTTCTGCCATGCCCAGGAAGTCTCCTACTTTCCAACTGATTTTAGAGACCTATTAAATGATACTCTTATATTCTTCTTCTGAGCTTTCAACTGATTGAGAATCCAGAGCCAGCAGCCAGTGAATGGAGATCAGGCAGCTAGATTTGTTCTGAATACAGCTTAGAGAGGAACAGGAAGCAGGCTTCATGCAGTAGGCTGGTGAGGGGTCCTTCTTTGTTCCTCTGCTCCTTTCTGTGTATATGCCTCTTCAGTTCTTTTCTGAAGTTCTGCTCTAGGCCCTCTCCAACCTGTCTGGGGTGATCCTTCAATGCTGTACTCCAGATCATGCCAGTCCCAGCCCTAAACCCCCTTTAATGCCTCCCATATTCTGGGAAAAGAAACCGTCTGCTCCCTTCCGTGGCCCTCACCCACCCTGTGCACTTGCTCTGGGACCTCATCTCCTCTGTACCCTGCCTCGCTTTACCCCCTCATTTGCATTTCTTCTCCTCACTGTTGTGCACCCCCTACCCCGGTGGTCAGGGACTGTATTCAGCCTGGGTTTAATGAGTGGCATCAGCTCACAGGTAAAGGGCGGAGGCTTTGGTAGCAGAAACACCTGAGGGTGTCTGAACACTCAGCCTTGGGGATTCGGATTGTGTCCCAATTCTGTTTCCTTGTCTGCAAAGTGGAGATAACTACCTACCTGACCCAGTTGTGAGAATAAAATGAGACAATGAAGAGATGATGAATATTAATGTCTTGCACACAGCAAGTACTCAATACATGAAGGTAATTACTGTGCACTCCCCACAGAGTGATAGGATATCTGATGTGTAAGGCAGTGTTTGTTGACTGAGTGAATGGGTGAACAGTTTGCACTGTGTTCCAGAGTGACCGATACCTATCAGCCTCCTCTCTCCTCACTCCCAGGAGCCTCCTCCCTGCTTCCCTGCTGTGCCCCCTGCTGTCCCTCTGAGGCCAGCCTCTCCTGACCCTCCTGTCTGGCTGCTGCCATATCCAGCTTCCCCAGGCACATTCAGGACCTGCCCATGGCTGCCCAAGCCATGATCCCTCCACACACGAGCAAGAGTCAGGCTGTTGGGAGGCTATCACTCAGCTAACAGCTGCTGACAAAGTACGATAAATAAAACCCACATCTTTGTTTTGGACATTTTCTAAGTTTTTCCAACATTTTTGTGTTCAGAAGAGAATTGTCTCAGCAAGAGAGGTCTAGAGGCTAGCACCTACTAACTGGGGTTGGCAACATTTTTATGTTTAGAATCACTGCTTGGAATTAAATTGCATGTAGGACAACTTGCTTATACGCAGAGGTGGCCCCTTCCGATAGCTCTATTACTTAATTTACACATAGGGCAAACTCATGAAGTACCGGCACAGCAGTTGCTAACATTTGTTGCTTGCCTGTAGCAGCACAGGCTGGACATCCCCCTACCCCGCCTCCAGCAGCCAGCCGCCAAACCACTCCACTGCATCAAGCCACACCTTCAGTGGCATTTTGGGCAGTGCTTGTGTTTGTTTCCCAGGGTTCTCAGAACTGAGCACCACAAACTAAGTGACTTAAAATAACATCCATGTATTATCTCAGAGTCCTGGAAGCTAGAAGTCCACAATCAAGGGGTCAGCAGAGCTATGCATCTGAGTAAGCTCTAGGGGAGGATCCTTCCTGCCTCTTCCTGCTCTGGTGGCCCCAGGGCTTCCTTGGCCTGTGGTTGCTCCACTCCAGTCTCTGCCCCTGTCTTCCCACGGCCTCCTCCCTATGTGTCTGTGTCCCCCATGGCCATCTTCATACAAGAACAATGCTATTGGATTAGGGGCCCACCTTCCTCCAGTATAATCCCATATTAGTTAATTATGTTTGCGATCCCCCTATTTCTACATTTATAGGTACTGGAGGTTTGCACTTCAACATATATTTTTTGGTGGGATACAATTCAGCCTATAACAGTGTCCTAATTGTGAAATGCTCAGTGGTTGAAATCTTATAAACTATAGCCTCTTATTTTCGGATGACAATCTTAATCTTCATTTCTGTGCTATGGGAAAATCCTCTGCCCATCTTCAGCCTTCGAGTCTCAGCTGTATCATCTTCACTCTGCGCAGACAATGTTGTTTCTTGTTTCCAGTGAGGTCAGGACTGCGTGGTTGTCTGCCACCTTGGTCCAAGACTGGTTGCGCCTCTCTTCCCTCTGTTTCCCAGAGCACTAGTATGGACAGCATGTTTACTCAAACTGTTGCCCTCTGTACCCTGCCTTTCTCCCCACCCCATGGCCTCTGGCAAAGGGATACCTGTCTCCTGGGCAGCATTTCGGCAGGGTGGGGAGGGGTGTCCTCCAGCTCCTTCCATGTCTGAGTTACCCCCTCAAAGGGCTACAGTGAATGCCTGGCTCGAGCACTTTTACACTCTAAGAGGAGCACAGAGGCACAGAAAATGTCTCATCAGGGCTATGGATGTATACACAGAGCATGCCAGACCCTTTGGGGACCCCTAGATCTTCAGGGCGAAATTTCAGGCAAATGGTGGCATCGGCCTGTCCAAGCTGATTTCCTGCCAGGACGTGGGGGACCCTGAGTAGAGACCTGCCAAACCTCTAATCTTCCCACCACACTTCCCAGAAACCAGCGTGTGAATACCTAGTACAGTTCCAGCAACCTTCCTTGAGCACGCTAAGTCCGTTGGATTTAATACTCGAGTTCCAGATACCATTTCTTATTACACCACTGCAGCTGTACACCACTGAGCGGGTGTCCCTCCTACACTCTGCACCTGTGCCACATGACCCAGGTGACGGGACATGCCATCAGCTGTCAGAGGGAGAGCAGGACTGGCTGTGGACGCTTTCCTTGGGCTTCCCTGCCTCTCCTTCCCAGCCCATGTGATCTGCTCTGCCTGGGTTTTCAGCCCTGACTCCTGCCATGCTCCCCGCGTACACCCTTGGAACTCTTTAGGGGGAGTGTGCTGTTTCCTGGGTCCCCCGCGCTGTCCTCGCCGCGTTCCTGTGCACACAGCATTTATGGTGTCCCCACCACCCTTGATTTTGTCTGCTCTGTCATTCCAGTTCCTCTTTCCTTCTGCTCAAGTTTTGGTTTGCCCCAGACTCAGCTAGGTCTGACATCCGCTCTTGGCCATGCATGCATATGGTGGTGCTTATCCCATTCTCCTGAGCAAAACCCACCCAAGAGAAAAATTTCTCATTTCCCCTGCAGAGAAAGCCACAGCCCTGCCCGCTGGCCTCCCATCGCCTCCGTGTCCTCACTGCAGATCCTTTGCGCCCTCCTCTCCAGCCTCTTACATTTTGCACATTCCACTCCTTCTCTCCTGGGGCCAGCTGACTTTTACTAGTTTTGCTTTCACACGTTTGTGAATTTCCTTGAGGGCAGGGATTATGTGTGAGCCATCTTTGTGTGCTCAGCCTCCCCCTTAGTGCCTGAAACACACCTGAGGCTCTATTAATAATTGTTGAGTGGGAGGAGATGACCACATGTCACAAGAAGCAGAAATGTGGAACGATGGTGTTAAATGAAGGGAGCGAGTTATATTAACTTTAACCTCAAACTAAAAAAATGGGTTTGTGTGTTTAAAACTGAGTCAGGTTTAAACATTTTTAAAAATCTTAATGTTCTCATTTGGACTCTGATTTTCAACTATTATGTATTCAGTCAATTATCAAGACAAAGAAATTGATTGGATAATGTTCTGGAGGTTTGAAATGTTGAGTTTATGTGTTTGGTATTGA
>VMDR010018734.1:0-18915 GCA_007922815.1 Macrotus californicus
CCTGAGAAATTTCCCTCTAGAAAAGATTCTTAATTATATTTAGCTAATTAGCTCATCTGCATTATAATAGCACTATGTATTTGTTTTTCATTAATACAAGGTTTTGATTAAAAACTTTACACAGTGAGTGACTCTATATAGCTGACTCACATTACATTATTAGTGGTAGGTGTGCAGAGAGAGAATACACTGGTTTTGTACAGGAAATACTACAGAGACTCGAAATCTAGGTCACATAACAGAGCACTAACAGAAGAGCACAAAAGCCCAGTGTTTTTTTGTCTTTGACTCAAATAAGAAAATCACGTTTAAACAAAAGTTAACAATTAACTGCTTTGTAATTACACTTGGTTAACTTACATTATAATTAGCTATAACCATAATTATACTTTTAACCTCTTCACAGTTTTAACATGTTACCTTCCTATTCAAGTAAGGTTATATTCAGTGTGTACTAAGAGCAACCACTAGACAGAAAGCCAGATAATAAAAGCTGTGCTTCCGTGAAATCTTTTATCTGGAAATCTGAAACCTGTTTTAAATACCAATTAAGTTTCTGAAGCATCATTAGGCCGTCGAGCTGAGATGGGGAAATTTGACATGTCACATGGCTGGCAAGTCAACAACTAAACAGCAAAGACAGCATACTTGCTGCCTGGCCCACCCTAACAGATTTCCGTGCCTTTGCTCTCGGACTGTGTTTTGTGGCCACCACATGTCTGTGTGCCATTGGGATTCAGACCCTGCTGGTCTCCTTTGAGCATTTAAAAAATTGTATTTATAAATGTGTATGTTTCATGAAGCTTTTGGTCCTTGAGACATAAGAGAGTAGCTGAGATGTTTCCATTTAAAAATAAGCGATCGGACAAGGCATTATTTCCTGGAACTTGTCTTTACCCCTACACCCGGGCTAAGGGGGGAGGCCTGCCCCAAACCAAACTCTTCCCTAACAATTCGGAATAGGGTTGAAGAGGTCCTCCTCTGTCATTTCTCGCCGTGGTTAAACCTAGCACAGAAATTATTTCTGATTAGCTCAGATCTCACTCCTGAACTGTAAATGTAAAAAATAATCCTAGGTGCTGAAAGATGACATCTCTACATCCTAACAAATGTTCTCATTAGTTAGGTCTGCTTCCCTTTGCCGTTGCTTTTGAACTCGGAGCTTCAAACCCACTGCCAGCAGAGCTCAGCTGAGGAATTAATTATTTTACACTCTGACTGATGGGGGATCATTTCCTGAGTTATATGAATGTCTAACCATAATGCTGCATGCCTGAAACTAAGACCATATTAAATGCCGACTGTAATTAAACACTAAACAGAAAAATCTTTAAATAAAAGTAAATAAATCAACAATTTTAAAAACAGTGACTGGGATGCAAATATTCTAGTGAACAGCTTATTTTAATACAATTGTTCCACAGCATTGCATTAAAACAAACAAACAAAAACGATGGTTTCTACTCCAAAGGATAAAAAGAAGGTGTAATTAAAAATGCAATAAATACACAGGATTTTCACTTCTACTTGTGGAGAAGCGTGACATAATTAGTCCCTCTCTAAAAGAAAACTTGACGATGAAGAGCTGAGTCAAGGAGCCACACAGCTGCGAACTCACCCTCCAGTCCACTCCCAACAAGAGAAAACGCATCAAGAGGTCTGCAACTGGCAGCTCTGTTGAAGGAAGAACATCCAAACTCTTTGTTGTTCAAATCTTTAGGAAGTCATGTGACACACTGACATATTTTCCTTATCTTTGGATGAGAAGAAAGAGTGAGATGATTTAAGAACTATGTTTAATGAATTGCATTTATATTTTTAAAGAGAGCCAATGTGTTTCCTAAGGAAGTCTTTGAAGGCTGATTTACTGCAAGGCACTCAGAAAAACCTGCAGCGGTCTGTTTCCTTAAGTTAATGTCGATTCACCGTCTTTTCAAGCAGTGAAACAACGGCGTTCTGATGTTTATGAAAACTCTCCGACCCAAAGCACAGCAATGCACTTCACAGAACCTCGTCAGTCCCTTGTGGATAAAGACAGGTCCACCTTTGGATGACAACCTATGTCACACATATTACAGCACCAGGACAGAGCAAAGACATTTTCAATAGAGGCTAAGGGTGGCAAAAACCTTGCTCACAAAGAAAGAACATTATAGATACTCCCCCAATTTTTTCCTGAGCCCTAAATGTGGAGAGTAACGAAGAGGGCGCCAAAACACTCAAAATCAAGGGTGCCTCTGGGAAATACGAGAATTATGACTGTCATACCCAAGGGACCCATTGAGTTCAGTGGGGAGAACTCAGAGCTTAGTTCTGTTTTCAATTATGGATCTGAGAGAGAAGTGCTGCATCTTTTATGACCATGTTCTGTCTTAATGCTTTTGGATCAATTATTTTAACCAGGAGGCTAACAAGGCCATCACTCTTACTCTCCCCTTTCTTTAAAGACACTGAAAATAAATGCTAATCCTCTCCTGAAGTAAACAAAGGGAGACTGCTTTCCCTGGGGTCCTCTATTATTTAAATAGTGTGCATTTAGCCTGGCCTTAAAACATCTCTCTCACAACAGTCGGCACACAGTGCACCGCTGTAATATGCTTGCCCGCAGGGACATATTACTGTTAACAGCCCATCCAGTGATTTGATTATCATTGTATGGCTAATGGCTTTTTAGGATAATAAATCTGATACAGACGATCAAATGCTTTAGTTAGTTTACTCTCCTTTCCCACTTCAGAACAGACCACGTTTGACTGGGGGCGCAGGGCAATGCAACTTTAAGGCCGTTATAGACAAGTATAATCCTTAACTGGGCTCCTCGGTTGCTCATATCAGCCCAGTCTCTAGGGCCAGAGGTAGCTCCCAACCTAGATGACACCTGGAAACAATACTAGCATGTCAAGACAAATGAAACAAGTGCCAAACTTCAGGTGAATAACGGCAGAGGCAATGACACGAGGAATGAGAAGTCTTCCAAGGAAGTGCCAGTGGAGGAGGAAAAGGGACAGGTAAGACTGGAAAGGTGGAAAGGGTACGGGGTAAACTCCAGTCTGTATACCAGACGTCAGGACAAACAAGCTTGTAAAAGAACTCGTTGTTCCTACATTTCACAGGGGAGGAGAATGAGGCCCAGAAGTTAGACACTCATCAAGTTCACGTTGTTTACAAGAGGCAGAGATAAGATTTGACCCCAGGCCATCTGATTCTTGAGCCCAAGCTGCCTTCCTTCTCAGTTTTAAAAAAACTGAGATAAAGGACCGAAAGTAATTAAGCCAAAAAGTAAAAAATGATGGTGTCTTAGTAGTGAATTACAAACAGTTTTTCCTGCTTATTCATTCTATTCAGATCTTTTCAAAATAACAAAAATAAAGTTTAACACATTTTTGTGTCAGCAGACAATAAAATAAAAATATTGCTGGCCTAAGTAACATTTTCCCTTTTATCTTAGCACTTCTCAATTTAGAAAAAGCTGCGCATACACTTAAATAACACTTTGTTGATAGTTATCAGAGCGCATTGCATCCCTCCCTAGAAAGTCACAGAAACCTGGGCACAGGCAGGAATTTGTTCAAATGAAGTAACTTCTACCATATGTTGTAGGATCAGTGTAAATTTCGTTCAATTTCCTATATCTTTTTTCCTTAATCCTACACCTTTTAGTCTACAGAGTTACATAACTGACATTTACAAAATGACCAAAGGCCCTAAGAGATCCTGAAATGCCTTATGAATCACAGAAGAAACATTAAACTGGCATTCAAAGCAGTGCTGGTGCGAAATGTGTTTCTGCCTGCACCACTCCATGGAGGCTTCTCTCTTAAAGGTCGCCAATGCTTGCAATCACAGCGAATTCGTTTCTCACATGTTGTCCTCTTGCTATCAGCACTTAGCACCGCTCACCACCCCCTCCACAAAACTCTCTTCTCCTGGGCTTCTTTTTTTTAAACTTCCCAAGATTCTATCTTCATTCCTACTCCTAGCATCCCGACTGCTCTCCATCTGGCCCCTCTTCCTTGGAGCTGTCCCCAGAGGACTTTTCCTTCTTTCCCTGTTACACCCTTTCTCTTCAACTACCAGAACAATATGAATCACCCTCCAAACCTCTCCAATCCTGACCCCTCTCTCCCAATCTCCTTCTAAATGTGTATGAGCATTTCCATAGAACTTGTCGGTCTGCTCTCCCAAATCTGTCTTTCTTTCTGAGTTACTTGTGACTTTTAATGGTTCTACCACTTTGCATTATCCTGGCTCAAAAACTCAATGTCCCTTTTACTTTTCTTTGTTTCTCTCTTCAGCTGTTGTTGAGTCCTCTACAATGTACCTCAATGAACTTATTCATTTAGTTATTCAATTAATGTGTATTGAATAACTGCTTAAGGGTTTCTGGGGCTATACTTATGAATAGGACAAGTGAGAATCTTGCCTTCCTGTGCTTTTCATTGTAGTGGGGCAGACACAGTCTCAGGTAACAATCAGTGCTACTAGAAAAACAAATTAGAGAAATCATGAGTGACACTTACAGATGATGGGGGCTAGCATTTTAGAGTGGCCAGGAAAGGCCTCTTTGAAAAGACGACATTGGAGCACAGCCCTGAATGAAGTGAAAGAGTGAGTCTCACGAAGATCTGAAGGAACACCATTGCGGAGAGGTGAAGATCAAACGCAAAGGCAATAAGGTGGGAATGAGTCTGGCGTGTTCGAACAACTACAGAGAGGCTGAGGTGGCTGGAGCTGTGTAAGCAGGGAAGAGGGGTAGACAATGAGATCAGCCACCCAGGGCCAGAAATGAAGAACCTCATATGCCATGGTAAAGAGTTTGCATCTTAATCTGAGTGTGATGGGAAGTGATTGGAGAGTTTTGATTTGGGCAGAGATGTGCTCTAGTTTATGCATTAAAGACCGCAAGAGAATAGGCTTTGGAGAGACATAATGTAGTACTTGTTACATGTTCAAAAATTAACCATATTCCTAGGCAATACACACGGCCATTGAGCATACATTCACTTATTATCAATTCACTTTTAAAAGATGAAGCTTTCAATTCAACAGGTATGTAATTTCCTAATTCACAAATAATGACATTATGAGCTAAAATACTTTCATTTGCTTAGTTTAGATGAAAACAACACCATGTTTCTGAAATTAATACCAAAAGCAATGGAGCATATATTTTTGCCCATTTTCTACTTAGATGTTATATAAGCAAAACCCAATCTTTTGGGCATTTTGTCATCAGTATGCCCAACAAGGCAATTAGGAATAAATTAACAGAAGTATTTATAAAGAATTCACAAATAGCTAGTAATGAGGTGCAATGTACCAGGCATTCAATGTACCAAATAAGAATGAGCAATGTTAAGGCTGTTCCCACAGGGGGGTTACAAAGAAGGAAGTTGAAAATGGAATGAATACAAGACATGGCATTTCAATCATTGTCAGGTTATGAAAGGTTTGCACTTTTCTGTGATGCGAAGATCGAGAGTGGAGACATAACAATTGTGCCCCTTTCTGTCAGCCTCATTTGGAACCAGACAGCTCCTCATCTAGCATCTGCCAACACTGGACGTGTCCCATACAAAACTAAACAGAGTTCTGCAGGTTAAGAAGAAAACAGGAGAATTATGAAGTGATCGGTGCTCGTACTAGGTTTTTAAGATTTCTTTTATTTACAAAAAGTACGTCACTCATCTCGGTATCTCAGGACTCATTTATTCGCTTTCCTGAGCACAAACGAATGTCATGCTTGTCTTTTTATTCCCAAAAGTCTAAGGAGGAAAAGCACCACAGGAGAGAAAAGCGACTTTCTTCCTTATTGAATTCAGGGTTGAGGTAACTTAACAAATTCGTTCCTCAAACAGTCACTGAGCATCAACTATGTGTCAGGCACTGTGATAGGTACTGGGGATGTCAGGCTGAATGAGCAACATCACAGGGTGAGGAGACAGCTGCTTCTCTCAGGAAGATTCATGACAGCATTTCTAATGTAATCTTAATTAAGCTTGTAAAGGAGTATCCTTCTGTTTCCCCCAAACTTCCTCTGATTGGACAGAAGAGAGATAAAGAGATGGGCGAGACAGAAAGGAGTCATCTCATGCACAGCGTGAAGTTGATTCACAAAGCTCATCAAAGTTGTAAGGACGTAATTTGTATCGCTTCTTCTAGCAGAAGAAAATTTTTCACCCCGGGAAAATGTCATTTTTTTCAACAGGAAAGATAGAAGCATGGTGGTAGTTTATGATATCAATTTCCTATTGCTGTGTAATGAACTACAACACGCTTGGCAGCTTAAAAGAACACACTATCTCACAGTTTCTATGGGTCAGGAGTCTGGCCAAGGCTTAGCTGAGTCCTCTGCTTAGGGTCTCATAGGCCGAGGTCTCAACTGAGGCTAGACTGGGAAAGGTTTTGCTTTTGCCAACAGAATTCGATTCCTTATGGTTATAGGGTTAAAGACTTCAGATTCCCCGACTGTCGGCCCAAGCAAGACCCAAACACACAAAAATACAGAGATGCTCCCAATCTGACTCCCTGGGAAACTAACATATCAAAGATTTAGGAATCCTCTATATCTGATAGAAAATTATTAAAGCCTCTTGAACCAATGCAATCTGTTGCTTTATTCTGAATATTTATAAATCATGAACATTCGTTTAGATGAAGTAAATCTTGATCAATGATTTTCATTAAAATAAAAAATGAACTCTATTAACAGAATCTTATGTTTACATAGGGCTTGATATTTTACAAAGCACTTTAATACTAGTTCCTTTAATCCTTGAAACAACATCATGAAGATTGTATTCACAATTTGGAGACAGGTAACTAAGACTCTGAGAGGTCACCGTATTTTATCAAATCTAAGACACCACCGAGTGAAGACACCCCACCATTTCCTACCTCTAAAGGAGAAAAAAATCCAATTCAACTGTGACATAATGACAACTATACCCCTGAGAGACACATAGGACTTATTAGAAGATCCGTTCCGATATTGTCCTTTTCAAGTCAGTGACTGAAGTACATCATTTAAGTTCTCTGTGCCGTGATCTTTTTGAATCTTTTAATTTAGACATAATAATGCCTATCTTACAGGATTGCTGTGCAGACATATTGAGGTAAAATAGTTCTTTTGAACTGTAAAGCTGACAGCATTTAAAACTTTCTACATCTATGGCATTACGATGTTAAAATACATTATCCGTAGTAGTAATAGTGATATTCTGCTGTTGAAGGCGAGAAGTTCTGGGCCCGAACTGAACTAGTTTGTCACATGAAGCTATGGTGACAGCTGTCACTGCACACAGCTGCTATTGCTGCTGTCTTTTCTGGGGTGCTTGTTGATGCTTTGCCCTCATATGACCTCTGGAGGACACCTATTCCATTAGACCCCAAAATGCACTCTGTTTGGATGAGAATATTCTCAGGCCTTGAGGAAAAGTGTTTTTTTCTGGCATCGTTGACATTGTGCGTGTCCAGTTAGAGGACTGAAGCGTGACCTATACTTTAGACTTTCTATTGTTATAGTCAGTTCTAATTGTGGAAGTAACTGGAGTCCCATTTTTTGGAAGACAGATAATTTACTATACTTCACCATCAACGCCTTCTGTGGTTTTGAAGCAGTCTGTGTATTTTTCCTGCTTTTGTGCTAGGAATCATTTTATGTTACACTCCATTCACCGCGTCAGTCCTAAGGTATATAGGCTTTTACTGATTAAATCCCAGATATTGTACACATCCTGCAATCCCCCGACAACTCTATTCCTGCCGTGTGGGAGAAATGAAGCATCGCTCGCCAAGCCTTGTCTCTGTATATCACAGCTGCTGGCAGTACATGTGATTGAAGTATGCATCTGAAATACTTTCCTGGTAATGATCTTCTGTGGAAGTGCATCCCATGTAGTAGCTGGGGGATTAATTCGCACTAGAAATGTGTGTATACTAAATACTGGAAACACGGTGGCTTTCTGATTTTATGACTGACGGACTGTATTACGTTTGCTTCTTACATACCAATGGAAAGTTGTAGAGGGTTACCACAGATTCAGTATTATTAAATACTTTTATCATTTCAGTTCTCAGGAATTTGTTTAATGGAAAAGGCAAATACTAGCAGTTAGCTAATGTGCCGAAGGCACAAGAGGGAAACACGGGACAGTCTCAGATCGGTGACAACGGTAGATAACTGCTCTGTGTGTCTGGACTCAGGGACGCAATGTGCACGCGAAAATCCAACCCAGACTTTAGTACCGAATTTCAGGTGCTCCCAATGGTAGACACACCTACATATGGCTAGCCTCTTTTTGAAAACACGAGCATGTGTTCCCTGCTGCTCCAGATCTAGCGCAAGCTACTACCGTCTCCCATGTCAGCCACTCACTGCAGTAGCCAAGTAGTCTTCCTGCTCTCCTCATTCTTGCTACTCTCACTGTCCACTTTCAAAGAGATGCCTGGATGATCTTTCAACATGTAGATCAGGCCATGTTATTCCTCCAGCTTAAAACCGGCACGGCCCCTACAGCACAAAACAAAACTCATGCTCCTGAGGGTGGCACTAAAAGCCCTGCATGATCTGGCCCCTTTCTGCACCCCCGCGCTCTCTCTCGTGTTACCCCCCTGCTGGCGCAGGTGTGCCAGATACCCAGGCCTTGTTCTGGCCCTCAGCTACGTTGAGATCGCTCCTACCTCAGGATTTTGGCCTGAGAGGCTCTCCCCACAGATTTTCTCCAGGCTGGATCTTCACTCAAATGTCACCCCTTTAAAGAGAAGTGACATCCCCACTTACACTCCCTTACACACCATCTGGCTTTATTATATTTGTAACAGTCATCATTGTCTGGAATTGTTATTTACTTATTTGCCAACTTGCTTGTCCATCTCTGCCTGTAGGCAACTTGACGGCCAGGACTTTGTTTATTATGCTGTTACCTCAGGGTCTAGGCTAGGGTCTGGCCCACTGCACATACTCCATAAATAGTTCATCAAAGAATAAAGTAGTGAATCTAAAAGAATACATTTTCTTAAGCAACATATTTTTCTCTCACTTTTTTTTTTCTCTTCTGAAAATAAAATTGTACCAGGAAAGTAATTACTTATCTTTCTTGAAGTTAATAATAATTTTCCCATTTAAAACAAAAATAAATAACCTAAGCATAGTTTCCTTTCCAGAAATCACCCAAGATTAAATGTGATATATTTTCTTAATGGAACATTACAGCAGTGACCTACTTTTAATTTGCAACAACACAAGACAACATATGAGTGTGCCGTTTTCCTTCAATGGTAAGACAGCACAAATATGTGGTTATTATCTGGCCCCAAATAAGTCACTGGAGAACAGGGCTGCCTTATAAAAACAGGTGGACTGTCTCTCTAATGGCATCAGAATTACAGGAGCTATTCCCTTATGCTTGGAACATTTCCCCAAATTCCAGGAGAAGAAAGATATATAAATATGCATGATTATTTTATGAAGAAGTAAATACCAGAATGCTCATTCTGAATAGTATAGCTGACTTTCACCAAAGATATATGGCTCTTCAGGGAAATAAGTAAAGCAATAATGATAGTTTGAGACCTAGAATAAGTATAATGAGAAGACGCTATGTCAACTCTGAGTTTTAGACCTAAAAGAAAAATTACAAAGGCCTTCAAATGTTGCAGTACTGCCTTTCCCCTTCTTCTCATAAAACCTTTTCCCATCTGCCTAAATAACTTCTAATTAGACTATAAAGACAAAAAGCAGCTATTACTGACATTCTAATTTTACAAGTTAAAATATTGCTAATTTCAGACACGAACACCTGAATTGATGCAGGAGGCTTGCGTAGACAGACATATGCAATCAGATGGTCATTGCTTGGTAGGAGAAAAGTTCATCCTTCTTTTCAAAGGGCTGAATAAGAATTATATAATTATGTAACTAATTTGTAACAGTTGAACATCCACAGTTCTATTATAAGAAATGCTGTGATGAAAATACTTATATATACATTTTTATGCATATCTCTCATTATTTTCTTTGTAAAGAAATACCAGTGGGTGGGATTATTAGGTTAAAATATATGACCATTACAATATTTTAACTTTCAAAGAAACTTTTTAAAAGCTCGTGATGTACTGCAAAACTGATTCCCAAAAATGTTGTGTGCCAAATTATCTTCCCACCTTTTGTGGATGAGAATATTCACTTTGAACTTTAATTAGGGGCCAGGCCCAGGTGGGTCTAAATTGGAGGGACTGTGTGTGTGTGTGTGTGTGTGTGTGTGTGTGCGTCTTCTATGTGAGTAACTTGAGAGAGTGTATTCTCCAGGGGAAAAACCCTGGCTTCCTTTGATAAGGCGTCATTTGGGCCCTTGTGGGTGCAGAAACCTTTGCTCCAGCTGCTCATCTAAATTCTGTGCATCTCTAAAGCTTAAAAGCCCACTTATCATCATAGTTTTACCCTCTGTTGTGGTGCAATGAGATGTTCCTTTCTTGGTTTTAATCTTTTAAACACACAAACACAATTTCAAATGTCATTTCTAAGTATAAGAGCAGAATGAGGAGGTTTTGGCATGAGACCACTATCATCTTGTTCTCAGACTCTATTCTGAATCTAGACAGCTATATTTTCAAGCTCTAATACTGTGGACTTTTCCATAATCATTGGTACATTTTTGTGTATGCTAGTTTTTAAGAGCTTGGATGAAATGTGTGTGTATATATATGTGTGACATATTTCTCATTATAAAAGCTTGGGTGTTGAAAACGCTCAACTCAGAACTGGTTCTTGACCTTTGAGAGGATATGTGGACTCCCCCTATTGCTGGAGTTACCCTTTCCGTGCTCAGGCTGGGGGCCGGCCAGTGTGCACTTGCAAGGTGTGCACAAGGAGGACGCAGCAGTCTGAGGGCTGTGAGAAACAGGCCAGGACCAGAGGTGCTGTGCCGAGCAATGTGGCATTCGGTGCAGGAGCCACTGGGCCGGGCTCCCTTTACATCTAAAGCTTCCTGGATGCTCCAGTGCATGTCAGATCTGAAGTGTGGCTCTGCTGTCTCAAGTACCAGGCCCTAGTGGGCCTTCTGCTTAAAACAGCATCTGTGTGCGCCCTGAGAATTTAAAAAATGCCATTGACTCACAAAGATAGAAGAGTGAGAAAGAGTCTATCCATCCCCAGGCAGTCTCTGACGCTATTACCTGTTCACATTAGAATGCAGCAGGGTGCCCTAACGCCAGGGGTTCCTCATAATTGCTACTGTTGTTCAGTAGAGGAAGGGACAAATTGGCCCTTGTGTCTGTCTTCTTTTTTTAATTTAATTTATTTATTTTTAGAGACAGGGGAAGCGGGGAGAAAAAGAGGGAGATGAAACACTGAATTTGTAAGAGAAACATCAATCAGTTGCCTCCGGCACAATGCCAGCCAGCCGGGGACCTGACCTTACAGCCCAGGAATGGACCCTGACTGGGAATTGAACTGGCGACCCTTTGGTTCTCAGGCCAGCGCTCAATCCACTGAATCACACCAGCCAGGGCTTGTGTTTTCTTTCTATGAGGTTCTACCTACCCTGTATTGAAAAGTTCTGGGGGGTCTGCCTGTAACTGCTGGTGCTTTTGAAGATTTTCTCCTATTTTTATATTGCATTAATCATTTACATGGAAATCTTGAAGGAGGGTAGATGGCTGTGTTTATGCTACCAATTAATCAGGAAATCAATACCTTCTCTTTATCAAGGACCTCCTAAGGGATTATCTAGCTAGGTTCCTTTATTATGCATTTTGAAAACAGAACTGCCTTTTCATGCTTTTGTTACAGAATTATTTTGTCCATCAAAAAAGATTACTGTCCAAGACAAGTAGTTATTTTAAATTAAGACGACATTAAAGCATTATAATATTGATCATGTAAATATTGATCAAGAACAATATAAGCACCCCCAAGGGTTCCAAAAATGATTTAAAATGCCTATTCTGCTTACAAACTGTTCCAATGGCAGTAAGATAATAGAATAGGCCAAAGGTGTCTTGCAATTAACAGTAAACAACTGAAAGATAAGATGCTGATTCAGAAATTTAGCCACAGTTTCCTGTGATGATAATATTCTAACTCAAAATCTGTAATAACATTAAATGTTATATATTAAGAAAAGCTCTCATCTACCAATTTTCAAAAGTATCCAAACTGAAAGAAGCTTTAGGTGATAATTATTTAGTACTTAGCACAGAGAAAAAGTGCATTTAAATTAATTACTTTAAATAATAATGATAACGTGGTACCAGCTCAGCAGCTATGGTTATGCCCATTTATGGAACCTCTTCTATTACCAAGGGCTCTGTGAGCTACTTGGCATGTTTCTCATTTAATCCTCCACTCCTGCTCTACTGGTATGATCTCCACTTTTCATATGAGGAAACAGGCCCCGAGGTGAAGTAATTTGCCCAAGAAAGTTGAATGACTAATTGGGATGCTCTCTGGAGCATCTATTTCTAGCGAACATCAGAGATTCTGAGAAGCACTGTTTACATGGACTCGAACTCTGCTCCAGGCTGCCCCTATGATTCAGGAACTTTCCCAGCGCTACCGGTATTCTGCGAGGGCTGGATGGCCATGTTTGCAATGCATTCCTATTATCTGTTATTCTACATCAGGTTTCTGAAGTTGGGGTTCATACACACCTGAAAACGAATGCAAAATTGTATAATTGCACAATTCTGAGAAGAGGACTTTCCCTAGATTCTAGTGCAGTCCACGATCCAAAAAAGGTTCAGAACTGTCTTGTACATGTTCCTCAGGAGCTGGTTTGGAAGCTCTAAGACGCAAGAAATCTTCTAATTTCTGAGAAAATCCCATAGTATAACATCTTAGAGTATATTTTGAAGAAAGTGGAGGCAATTACCCAAGAGAAAATTTCAAACTGTAACTTGAAATAACCAGATTGCCATGGCCAGGGGAGTGAGGTGAGGGCTGTAGCTGAATTCCCCACGTCATGGCAGTAACTTTCTGTTTCTCATTACAAACGTAGACGTCTCTTACACTACTGCATAAAAGAAAGAAAAATGAGCTGAGCTGATCTGAATGATTAAACTTAGAAAGATATGTCACATATCATTATAAAAGCATGGGGAAATATGCCAACATTGGTAGTTATATTTCTAAATAAAAAGAAAACATAGAAGCTACTTGCTAGTTTTAAACAATGAAGTCTGTGTAATCTTGCAATGGATAAAATGTACGGATAGAAGTTTTCACTTTTTTCCAAAGCAGTTCTGCTAGATTTCAAGTATTTTCTTTGAGTAATCATATTGAACAAATACAAAGGTTCATGTTAGCAAAGTAATTGAAATTAATGATGGCAATGCCCCCTGGGCCATGTCTGCGGATGGGTGTCCCGTCTCTGTTCCCACACAACGTAGAAATGTCTGACGCGTAAAATTCTACGCTTACACGTAATGCATTAGGAGTGGTTATTTTTCATCCCCCCTTAAAACCTACAGGATTTCTTTACATAAAGAGTCTTACAGGGTTTTTGAAATGTAATTTAATTTTTTAAAAAGGTAATAGGTTATACCAAAAATAAAGAATTCTGCTGTATAAATTAAGTAGATACTGTTAAGGCATGGTTTCCAATCCTGCATAACATAGTATTGAAGTAAAAAGTTATCCCAAAGGATTTCTGACTATTACTCTATACCAAGTCCAGCCGTTTACTACCTAGGACTTTATCCAAAACTCATTATTTTTACACATAATTAACATAGAATTTTATTTATATCTTTACATATTTGACATCTGACCTCCAGTACAGAAAAATTAAGAATGGCAAACTAGAGAAACAGTGAAATGTTAGAGGCCAGCACAAAAACAATCAGCAGATAGGCTGACATCATGGGAAGAGAGAGGAAAACCAACAAGAAGGGAGTCCAAATCCACAAGGAGGCAAAAGTGCCTGGAGATGGCAGGAGGAGAGGATGGTCACCTCAGTCCCCTCAGCTTTTACCCAAGATCTCCCTGTCTTTTAGATGCTAAAAGCTTCTCAGAGTGCTGTCCTGCTTCTCTCCCTAGCTCAGCGGTGCCTCTGCAGTGTCCAGTGACGGATCATGGGTTTCCTGAAGGAAGGTATCCTCTGGGCCCTAGCTTAGGAGTAGCTGCCTGAGCACACAGCCCTGAAGAGCAGGGAAGTGGTTCCGCTGTGCCTCAGCCCTTCAATTAATTACCTTGCTGACTGCCCCAGGGTCTGTTCCTATTTTCCGTGCCTGTGATCCTGGGGACTTTTCCAGGGTTCTGCTGAACTCACTATTTCAGCAGTGTTGTTTTTCATATTTACTGCATTTGGGGGTCTTTTGCTCCAGCTGGGCTGTACCTTCAGTCTTATTCCATCTGTTGTATATTATTCAAAAATTCCTCCATGTTGATTCCACCCTCCAGGTTTCCAGTGCTGTTGTGGATTTATTTTTATGCTTATTATCCCATTTCAAAGAGATTTTGGATGGAAATAAAGGCATGTCTCAATCAGCTATCTTCTGTTGGAAGCCATTTGGGGCACTTTAAAGTAAACAAATACTCTTCCCTTACGATTAGTGCATTAAGACTTTCATCGCTCAGCTATCGATTTTACTGCAGTCAAACCAACACTTGAACACAATTACACTGTCAAACTTGAAGTTTTCTTCTTTTGTTTTGTTAAATGAAGTACTTTAAAAGTGAAAAGAAATTCAGAAAACTTACAGTCCATGTCAAGTACTGCACGAGCAGATTTAGCGAGTTCCTTAGACTCAAGCGCCAGTGTGGCAGCGACATTGGGGCCCACCCTCCCCAGCGGTGTGAGGGAGGTCTGGGAGGCGAGCAAAGCTCTTCTTTCACTAGGAGGGAACAGAGCAAAGTCGAACTGATTACTCAGTAAATAACATCTATCTTTGATAAATACGAATTCTTATTAGTTATAAATTTTTACAAAAATATTTCTGTGTCTGGGAACATTGCATGCTTATAGCCATAAATGAAGTAATTCACAGAAAACATTATTTCTGTTTTCAATTCTTGATTGTATAATAATAAGGCACATTTTAAAAACTAGATTGACACCAGACATAGAAGGAAGGGATGGTAGGATGGTCCACCCCCTAAATCATTTGTTGGGCTTATTTTGTAAGTACCTGTATTATGCTAACATGAGGTAGCCTTTTATTCAGTTTTGTAAAAATTCAAGTTAAGCACATAAACATAAATTTATAAACACACATCTACTATTACTTCTAGTAATATTAAATATAACTTCAATATGTGTATTTACTAATGAAATTATCTCCTAAGCACTTCCATTTGTTGCCCTCAAATCTGATAGCCTAGATCATTGATATTACTTTTAAAAATGCAAATGTCACCTGAAATAAGTGCATTCAGATATAATTAAAATGCAAAGTTTTGCCCTGGCTGGTGTAGCTCAGTAGATTGAGCGTGGGCTGCGAACCAAAGGGTTGCTGGTTCAACTCCCAGTCAGGGCACATGCCTGGGTTGCAGGCCAGGTCCCCCAGTGGGGGCCACGTGAGAGGCAACCACACATTGATGTTTCTCTCCCTCTCTTTCTCCCTCCCTCTCCCTCTCTCTAAAAATAAATAAATAAAATCTTAAAAAAAAAATAAAATGCAAAGTTTTACTGCAAAAAATCATTATGCTAAAACTTTTACTTGAAAAGAGACAATTTTTTTAAATCCTCACCTGAGGACATATTTAGTGATTTTAGGGAGACAGGAAAGGAGGGAGAGAGAGAGGAAGAGAAACATCGATCAGGTGCCTCTTTTACTTGTCCCAAATGGGGACAAAACCCACAATGTAGGCATGTGCCCTGACTGGAAATCAAACCTGCAACCTTCCAGTTTAAGGGACAATGCGCCAACCAACTGAGCTGCACCAGCCAGGGACAAAAGAGACTACTTTAAACTGATGACAAAGCCATCATACTTACTGCCCATCTTCTTAAGCATGATGGGATTAATTCACAAAGAGAAATTAAAGTATCAATTCTTAAATCCAAATACAGAGCCTTTATCCTGTGTTGAATGACCAAGACAAATATCCACTACAGAAGACATAGTATATTAAAGGCTGAACCAAATTTTGCTAGCATTTAACTTTTCAAGACAGGGTGAAAATTTGCTTAATGTCACTTCTTAAATTTATCTTTTTTCCCCCCATGAACTAGTTTAAGGAAAGGGCAGACTCTGGCTTTTAAGTAGTCATTTTAACATTCATTTTTAATAACAGAACTTTTGAATTATTATTCAAGGTCACAAAGAGACCTTGGGGTTGGAGGTAGGAGACATACTTAACTCATACAAGGGGGACCTGATTGCTGAGTATTTTAACCTCCTTACTAAAAATAATCATCATGGAATTCACATAATTATATCATAAGTAGCATGCATAAAAATTAAAAATGTCAAATTCCTTCATTAGAAGAAATAAAATATTACAATTAAATGAGTTTAAAAGTGTACTACTGTAGGAATTCTTCTAAATTCAAAAATGCTGTGGAAACCTAAAATATAATAAGAATATAATATATCATCTTCACTTATTAAACTGCTATTTTCATAGCAAAAGGAAGAATTTCTCTATGTTTCTGCAAGCATACATTGCTAGAAGTGGAATGCTAATGTCAGCTATTATGAGGAAAAAATTGCTTTGAAAATGTACAAACAGAAATTGTTCTTTTGTATCATACATCAAAATGACCATACTCTTGCAGTTGGAAATAAATAAATTTTATTAGTATGATTGTAGCACCTAGTAAGAAACTTTAAATCAGAAACAAACTGTGAATAATAACAAAATTAAGGTGTATTCTCCAAGTATATTCTTCATTATGTCTATTGAATGCTGAAAATGCAAGAAATTGATTGCCTGAGCAAGTTTTATAGACTTCTGTTGCCACAACTAATAAGCTAGCTTGAGACTTACCTTCAGCACTAACCTGCGACTAGTACAGTAACTTTTACTCATACGCAGAAGGCTTCAAGCACTTTGAGTTCATCTCATCTTTACACAATTACTGACAAAGACAAGATGGGTGATTCCTACTTCAACTTTAGCACACTAGGTTACAATGATTTGCTAAACACCTCGAGGAAATTTCTTTGACAGAGATGAGGTCAAAAACAAATGTCCTTGTACCTGTTCCCACAAGATGTTAAAGAACAATATTGCGTAGGAGTTATGTAGCACCTTAAAACTAAGAGATTTTACTATTTTAGTCCCAAATTCCAGATGAAACTATAATCAGTGGGCATATTCTGTAGAAAGTACTCAAATATACTTACCTTAAAGTTGTTAAAGGAGTAGAATGATCAGAAAACACTTCTTGAATAGCCTAGCAACAAACAAAATAGCGAAGGGGATTTCTAAGTTTGATAGTCTTTTAAAATGTCTTTTCTTGCTTAATTAATATTTATAACCTCCTCCTTCATGCTACCCCCTTAGTTGATTACATTGTTATTGGTGGGGAGATCAATTCATTAACATGCAATTCTATTCAGAAATATAACAACTATAGAAACTTTTCTTTGTAACTGGTAAATATTTATCAAATAATGTTTACAGAGTATCAAGAGTTTTACTAGGAAATTATTCACTAAAGCATAGCCTATATTTGGGATCATGTTACTCTGTCTCACTTATTTTTCTTAACTATGGATAGGTTAGCTGGGCTTTTCATTATCTGGGCAATTTCTAATCTGACTGTATGTTATTATTGCTGTTCTGAGCCCGCAAAACACCGACATTTATTGATATGTCAGTTGCTTGTACACTGCTTAAAAATGGATGTAAAATAATATAATAGGAGAATTTACCTCTACAAAATGAAGAAGTTTTTCAGTGGATGCCTCAAAAGATTTTCGAGCCATTTCCGATTTTCGCAGTTGGCAGTCAAGGACTGTGATTCTCTTTCTTAACTCCTGAACATTTTCCTGGACGGAGACAGCAAAGAGATCGCCTGACACACTTCTTGTAGTTAATACGAATGGCTCCTACTTTCAGTTTTTGTTAACTAGTATCCAACATTGCCATATCATTTATTTCCTCTTTATTATGTATATCTTCTGATTTGGGGGCAGCACTTAAAAATAACGGCCCATTTAACAGTTAAACGGCACAGGGGTGCTGCAAATTTTATGAGATAAGCTTCATATAACTTTATTGATTCCTACAATAAATTACATTTAAATTAGTTTCAGTGGATTTTTTTTTTTTGGCAACATGGCTTACCAGATGCTGACAAAAACCCCTACCAGTGTGGCACAACCAAAACTGCTGAAGATGTACACGTGTTTAGTATAACACAACCCAGTGGAGAGCCGAGCTGGCAGGGCAGTAAGGGACTCCAGGGCAGTGCGGGCGTTCCACTGAGGCGAGCAAGAGCAGTGTGGAGTGCGCACTGGAGTAAGTTCGCTGCAGCTTAATGAGCTTTGAGGGTACAGTTTGGGGTTTCAGCAGGCACAAATGACAAACGGGAGAACTTTAAAGGGTGAACTAGAAAGAAACAAACTGAGCACAAACAAGCACTTTAGCACAAGGTTTTTACTTCGGCTCTGGTGAGCAGATTAAGAACAGCGTCTGCCGAATAAGTGCTAACCACAAGCCTCCACTCAAGTAGGTTTAAAGTCAGAATTTATAAGACTGTGTAATCTGTAAATTCATAAGCTGAAAATTTGGTTTAAATTGGTCCCAGGTTGAGAGAAGAAAACACAAAGCTCCTATGGAGGGATATTTTCTAAACTCAAATCATAAGTAATTCTCACGTATATTGTATCAGAAGGACATGGCCTCAGCAAATTAGCTACCATAAATGAAAGTCCACTGAAGGAAATAAATTACAGGGTCAGTCCTGTAAAAACAACAGACACCGGGTGATCAGACACAGAATACATGGCAACATTTAATAT
>VMDR010018735.1:0-18917 GCA_007922815.1 Macrotus californicus
TGGGGGTAGAAATCACCCTCTTTTTTCTGTTGCACACAAAGATTTTTCTAAGTTCTGCTTAAGGTAATTGTTAGGGAGTGTTTTTGTACATTTATCTTTTAGAAGTTGGTATAAAATCTTTATTAAATTCAAGTACATTTAAGGAATAAATCGATTAAAATACTACAATGTGTAAGTAACTAAACAAAAGAAAAATCATGTTCCTTCTCCTTTGGCCATAACTGGGGGCCTCTCCTGGGTGTGATTGCACGACCCAACAGGTAGGGGTCAAACAGAATCAAACTGAAATCTAAAAGTTCTCTTGATTTGTTATATGTCTTAAAAGCATAAAGTCATAAATGTAACTGTTCCCCTGTGAAATCATTGTGATAACTTGTCCTGCTCACCTCATAGGGCCTTGCACTTGGATAGTTAGATGCGGGGGTGAGAAAAGGTAGTAATAATTAGAAAGTAGTTTGAAAAATATCAAACAGAAATACATTTTCAAGTTATATTTGACACTTCAAACAAGTCTTTGTGCTTAGGAGCTGCTATTATCAATAAAGAGTTATTATCATTCTTTGTTGAGGGGGTTTAAATTTGGACAGTAGGACTTTTGGTGTGCGTACACCTACAGATAAACATACATATATAATATATTTTATTGATTATGCTATTACAGTTTTCCCAATTTCTTTTCCTTTGCTCCTCTACCTCATACCCCCCATTCCCTCCAACAATCCCCCTCCTTAGTTCCTGTCCATGGGTCATGCATTTAAGTTCTTTGGCTTCTCCATTTCCTCCTATGCTGTTCTTAACATCCCCCTGTCTATTCTGTATCTGCCAATTTGTACATCTTAATCCCTGCACCTTTTTCCCCATTTTCCTCCTTCCCCCTCCCAACTGATAACCTTCCAAATGATCTCCATACCTATGATTCTGTTTCTGTTTCTGTTTTGCTTTTTAGATTCAATTTTTGATAGTTGTGAATTTATTTTCATTATAATTATTCACAATTTTGATCTTCTTTTTCTTAAATAAGTACCTTTAACATTTTATGTAATAATGGCTTGGTGATGAACTCCTTTAGCTTTACCTTGTCTGGGGAGCCCTTAATCTGCTCTTTGATTCTAAATGATAGCTTTGGTGGATAGAGTAAACCTAGGTTGTAGGTCATTGTTTTTCATCACTTTGAATAGTTCTTGCCAGTCCCTTCTAGCCTGCAAAGTTTCCTTTGAGAAAATAGCTGACAGTCTTATTGGAACTCCTTTGTAGGTAACTGTCTCCTTTTCTCTTGCTGCTTTTAAGATTCTCTCCTCATCTTTAATCTTGGGTAATGTAATTATGATATGTTTGGTGTGTTCCTCCTTGGGTCCAACTTTTTTGGGACTCTCTGAGCTTCCTGGACTTGAATATCTATTTCCTTTGCCAAATTGGGGAAGCTTTCCTTCATTATTTTTTCAAATAAGTTCGATTTCTTGTTTTTCTTCTCCTTCTGGCACCCCTATGATTCGGATGTTGGAATGTTTATTGTCTTAGACGTTCCTAAGCCTCTCCTCATTCTTTTGAATTCTTGTTTCTTCTTTCTGTTCTGGTTGAATGTTTATTTCTTCCTTCTGTTCAAATCATTGATGTGAGTCCTGTTTTCCTTCCCTTCACTGTTGGTTCCCTGTATATATTTTTTTATTTTTCTTTGTACAGTCTTCACTTCTTCCTTTATTTTACATCCATACTCAGTCATTTCTGTGAGCATCCTGATTACCACTGTTTTGAGCTCTGCATCCCATAGGTTGGCAGTCTCCTGGTGCTTAGTTCTTTTTTTGGAGTTTTGACCTGTTTCATTTGGCCCATATTTCTTTGTCTCGGTGCAGCTATTATGTTGTAAGGGGCGGAGCCTTAGTTATCCGCCAGGGCAGGGCAACCGCTGTGAACCAGGTTGATGGGGTTTCCCAAATGGTGTCCTTGGTTTGTGGCTCTGTGTGACAGAAGGCTCAATAGGGAACAGTGCCACTGCCTGGCCTCTGGAGTTTTGTTTAGGAGGAAGCTGTCCCCTGGCACTTGCCCTGATGCCAGACACTTCAGTTTCTCCGGTATGCTACTTGGTTCCTTCCATTTGCTGCCCCAGTGGTGGAGCCCAGAGGGACTAAGTCTACTTAAGTCTTAAGTCCATTGCCGGCCCTTTAAGAGGAGATTCCTGAGACTTCTGCAGTTTCTTCTTCTGCCCCCAACCCCCACTGTTTTTTATAGCCAGAAATTATGGGGACTTACCTTCCTGGCACTGGAACTGTGGATTGGGTGGTCTGGTGTGGGGCTGGGATCTCTTACTCTGGAGGTACCCCTCCCAATTTTTATCCATCACATATGGGTGTGGGACTGCCCATTCTGCATCTCTGTACCTTTCCTCGCTTCTACGTGCTTCTGTCCCTCCTACCCATCTAGATGAATGTGACTTCTTTAATTCCTTGTTCATCATACCTCCATACAGTTTGACTTTCTGACGGTTCTTGGTGATACTTGTTTTGTAGTCTAGTTGTAATTCTTGCTGTGGTCGTGCGAGGAGGCGAGCCATGTTTACCTGCACCTCCCGTTTGACCTGAAGTCTCTCTTCATCACATACACTTTTTTGATGATAGGAATATAAGTGAAAATGTTTAGAGATATAATATATAAATATTTACATAATTGAAATAATACTACAATTTAGTATGTGATTGGTACAGGTGTTAAGAATTCCGAGAGGGTAGGTGATTCCCGAGTAAAGGATTTACATTACGTGTGTGTGTGTGTGTGTGTGTGTGTGTGTGTGTATTTTTGTTTAGCTTGAGTTGGCTTAAAGGGTTTAGAAAGAGAGAGATTAGAGTGAAGGCTTGTATTTTCCTGAGAACACATTTAATTAATTAACCATATTTACTTATAGGGAGGAACAGATGTTGACAAGCTTGGACCAAAAAATTGTGAATGGAGGATCTCGGATACTGGGCTAGGAAAATTAGAGACGGTGTTGACAATGTGATGCTAATAGAGCCTCAGGAAGAGTCACCTGGGTGGCAGTTTCCAGGATAGATCTCTGGGGAAGAGGACCCCCTAGTAGGTCTTACAACACAGAGGTTCCCAGTTTGCCCCAACCCTGGCAAGTGTGAGGATTAACATACCTGGTTGTCAGAGAGCATTTTTCTTACTCACCCTGCACTCACTGGACCAGAGACTTGCACCACAGGGTGGAGTGGGTGGGAAATGATGGCATATGACTTAAGAACTCAAAATACTGTTAAAATTGTTAACGGTTTAATGGCACAAAAGCCTGAGCTTGCTTTCAGAGAGCTAGGACTGGGAATGAAACAGAGGGCAAGCTGTTGAGGAAAGAAGAGTCGATGGTCCTCGGCAGTTGACTGAGTGTGGAGGAAGGGAATGAGCCACGTGCCTCTGAAACCCCGGGCCTGTGCCGGGACTTGCCCTGAACTCCAGTGCAGTGACCAGCGTGGCGAAGGGCGCACAGGACAGCATTTGCAGAGTTAAGCGTGACAGACACCCGTTAGTTGGTAATGTGGTGGTTGTGTCACTCCTAGGTAACAGGCACTTTAAAATCATTCTTTGTTTTCTCCAGGAGTTTATGGAAACACTTCCGTGCTGTGAGCCTGTGTTTATTTTTGCTGATATTCCCTGCTTACATGGCCTACATGATTTGCCAGTTTTTCCACATGGATTTTTGGCTCCTCATCATCATTTCCAGCAGCATTCTCACCTCTCTTCAGGTAAGCCTAGAATTCATTAACCTCGTATACTAACCGAGTTTCTTATTTTTCCTGCCAGAAAAGTAATTACACTTTTTCAGGATTCATGATTGTAAGTGGCCTATTTAGGTGATTACTTCCCACCCTTTTTACTAGAATATGTTACATTTATTTGAGCATAGAAGTTTGAAGGTAGGTTATTAAATACTAGATCTGTTTTGTCACTATTTTTTTATCAAGGTAACTAAACTTTATAATTTTCCTTTTTTACATGGTATGATACAGAGCTGTCATGTAAATTACAAATTGACTAAGTAACTGTAAAATATAGTTACTATATAAAATATAGTGTTTGGAGCATTATTTTTTTAGTAAATACCCATTCAGAAATATCCGTAGTTTCATGATGTATATAAATACATAATTGAGTATCACACCCACAGGCACAATATTACCCTGAAAATGTTAAGATTATTGTAACTTGAAGGAGGATCTTTGCTGCCTGATCTGTAAGAAGTTAAAGAAAACATAACTTCGTCACTGGCAGTAAATGAAAATGTAAAATCTTCACTGGCAGTGAAGATTTATTCATTGTTCCTTGTATAGAAGTAACAGTTCTTTCAAAGTTGAGGAACAAGTATAACAGCAGAATTGAGGAAATTCAGATAGAATTTTTATGGATTTTGGTACCTAGGGAATAAGAGAAAGGAGGGAAGAGTCAGAAAACTAAGTACCAGTCAGAATCATTTTGGGGAAGTTATGTCTGAAGGCATGGCTTTTCAGTATCTAACACCCGGATTGCTAAGATCTCCCATATTCTAATTATACCACTGTCTCCTCTGGGTATTAATATGGCATCCTGAAAGTGTTAGGGGTGGATGTGTTGATGTTTAAGTCTATGAAAAAACTTTCTTAGAGATCATACTCCATTTTTTAAAAAGGTTTTATTTATTTATTTTTAGAGAGAAGGGCAAGGAGGGAGACAGAGGGAGAGAAACATCAGTTGCCTCTCTCACTCTCCCCCAACTGGGGACCTGGCTCACAGCCCAGCCATGTGCCCTGACTGGGAATTGAACCAGCAACCTTTTGGTTCACAGGCCAGTGCTCAATCAATCCACTGGCACATCAGCCAGGGCTGATCATATTCTGTTTTAACATACATGCTTTTTCTTTCAGGTTCTGGGAACACTTTTTATTTATGTCTTATTTATGGTTGAGGAATTCAGAAAAGAGCCAGTAGAGAATATGGACGATGTCATCTACTATGTGAATGGCACTTACCGCCTGCTGGAGTTTCTGGTGGCCCTTTGTGTGGTGGCCTATGGCGTCTCAGAGACCATCTTTGGAGAGTGGACAGTAATGGGCTCAATGATCATCTTCATCCATTCCTACTATAATGTGTGGCTTCGGGCCCAGCTGGGGTGGAAGAGCTTCCTTCTCCGCAGGGACGCTGTGAATAAGATCAAATCACTGCCCCTTGCTACGGAGGAGCAGCTTGAGAAGCACAACGATATTTGTGCCATCTGTTACCAGGTAAGCTGCACAGTGAGCACCCACTCGGGTGGGTCGCACGGTGTGTCCCTTGGGACTTGAGCCACATCAGCCAGATTCCAGTTATTCCCAGGCAGAATAATCTCCTGGGCACAAAGAAAGTGAGCCTCAGAAATTATTAGACCGGATAAAATATTTCCGTTTTATTTCTAAGTTAAGTTTTTTAACTTAGTCCCTTAAATTCTAATATATTGTTGTTTTCAACATTATTGCTCACCCATAAATAAAGGAAAAACAGGTCAGGTGTATTTTATATTTTACTCCTGAATACATTTATACATAACACACACACACATATATATATACGCACTGTCAAATATGTACTGTTGTTCAGGAGTCAGCAGCTTCTGAAAAGTGGTGTGCCAAGAGTCTGACTCTTGCTTCTGGAATTCCCAGGGTGAGGAAGAAGAGTTCATTTACTCTATGTAGGTGGAGAGAGTGTGTGGCCACCTGTGGGCTGACGGATATGTGCGATGGGTAGAGGCCTCTCCTTGCGGGGTGGGGCGGGGACGTGTTAGAGGCAACCAGTTGGTGTACCGTTGCAGTCTGCCTGCCTGTGGTACGTGCGCCGTGTAGAGCTGATGATTCCCTTCTATTGAAAATTGAAAGATGGTATTTAAATCAGCTACAAAATATAACAACAAAAAACAGACCTCGAGTTTAGTCACCAGTCACCTGTGCAAGGGGGTGGTTGAGTAGCAGCTTTTACAGCTTAAATTCCACTGTGGGAAGTGTGGACAGAAAGTTATGGGCAACAGCAGAAGCTGTTCCTTCAAGTCACTCTTGGGGTGTGGGCTGCTGAGTGTCAATGAGGACCCAGGGAATGCTGGACAGGTTCGATGGGGTGTGCATTTGTGTGTGTTTCAGACCATCTAGAATAAGAATTTTTTTCTAAGAGTAAAATGCAGTTAACACTTTTTATTGTTATTAGGACATACTTTTGGGTACTAGCAAAATAATTTTTTTCAGGTTGTTTTTGCACTTGGGTGTGAGGCGTGTAAAGTCAGTTTCCCCGAGTTACGTGGCCATTGTTTTAGTTCTGGCTCCTTGGTGCTCAGTACTTCGTGATATGCAGGAAAGAGCACAGCAGTGACAGATTTGGGGCACATCAACTTAGTGGCCTGTGTCTAAATACTCCAACTGTGGGATTTGAGTCCTCTTTTTGTATTTCCTTTTGTCACATCACTTTTTTTGAGTTGCTCGAACTACCTGCTGATACCACACAGAAAATGGAAATCAAGTTAAGTTATTGCTTAACTTCCCAGCTGGCTGCTTTTCCTTGGATGGCTTTCTGCTTAAAAGTTGACGCCCAGGTGTTACCAGCTCTTGGCAAGGAATTTCTACGATAGTCACAACTCCTTGTTTTGAGACTATAAACAAAATTAATGGTCAGTTTACCATGTGCATAATCTTAAATTTAAACTTCATGTCCTCAACCTTCCTTCCCAAAATATATCTTAAACGAGGGATATTAATGCAGAGTATATCGTGTTCCAGTTGTTGAGCTTGAGTGTGCGTGACAAGTCACGTGGTGTCTTGCTGTAACTATAGATCTCTGAATGCCGCCTTTAGCTCTCCTGACTCAGTTGTCAGCATCTGGCCCAAGAACATGCGTGGCTGACAAACACTCCAGGTGATTCTGATGCAAGTGGAGAAACACTGGCTTATACAGACCATGTCTTGAAAACTGATGTATCCATTGAATATTGAAATTGCCACTTCCTTGCCAATACCCTGGTGTTTTATGGCTGATCTTGTCTACTTGCCAATAGTTTCATCATAGAAAAATAATATGTTCAACTGTGGAAAAGTCATGTCTTCATCGGGTATTCTGAGGTTCTGGTTGTACTGGTGCCACACCGATGGGAACCCAGTCATCACACTGCTACAGTTGTGTGACCCTCGTGCTTCATACCCGGCAGAATCCAGTGAAAGGGGTCATTTCTTCCTCGTACTTGGTTGATGAGGAAGAACATGCTGAGATTTGAGGAACTTATTTTTGAAATTTATTTAGCCAGTGGTCCTTGCATTATTTGTACAAAGGGGGTCTCTGATGGCAAGGAGATTATTACTAAAATATAAAGTGAGTTTTATTCTGAGATCTGTATTACAGATTTTCTTTGAGGAATTTGTGGAAAAGATACGTTGCAACTAGAACTTTGGGAGGTATCAGCAAAGATTTTAGATAAGAGGCACTTACGAGGTGTCTCTGTTCCCCTCTTAGGACATGAAATCTGCCGTGATCACGCCTTGCAGCCACTTCTTCCACGCAGGCTGTCTGAAGAAATGGCTGTATGTCCAGGAGACCTGCCCTTTGTGCCACTGCCACCTCAAAAACTCCTCCCAGCTTCCAGGGCTGGGGACTGAGCCGGTTCCACAGCCTCACGCTGGAGCTGAGCAAAACGTCGTGCTTCAGGAAGGTACCGAACCCTCAGATCAAGAGCGTCCTCAAGGGACTGGGATGCAAGGAGGTTCTAGGGACAAAAATGAGTGCATTGCCAGCAGTTCAGACAGCCAGGAAGGGACTTGTGAGCCCAAGGAATGTGCTCTTAGTGCAAAAGACGGAGCGTGTCCTGTTGACGTCAGCCCAGAAGAGACGCGGCAGGAGGAGCGTTGTGGTCCTCGGAGGGGAAGCTAACTTCCAGTGGGGTCCGTGCTGAGACTTGAGGAACAAATGTATGAGGTGATGAGATAGGAAACTTGACATTCCAAGGATCTAATCCAGGAAGTGCTCTCAGTGGAGATCACCTGCTTTCATGCCCTTGACCTTGTGGGAGAAATTTTGCAATGTATGTTAATCGAAATGTATTTATATATCCTGTGCTGATGTTTTGTAGAGGTTTGCCAAGGAAATTCAACCTCAACTACTTCAGAAACTGCCCCTGATGTGTAAGGGATAAATAAAATCAAATGTGAGTGTTTGAAAGGAGCTAAAAGGAAGATAAAGAGCAGAAGGACAGCCTGGGAAGAAGCAGGCAGCAGTGGAACTGATATGTCACTTTCTGTGGGACAGGATCATTCTTGTTACAGAATATAGTGTCCAGCCCCTTTCTCCACCCCCTTTTCCCTCAGCTAATTGGAGCTTAGTCTGGTGATTATTGAGTTTTGTACAGACAGCATTGATCGAAATCAAAGATACAAAAGCATCGATTGTATTCAGAGATTGAAACCTGCTCATATACTCTGTATGTGCTTCAGGGGAGGGACGGGAGGGTACTTGGGCCTTGCGGGTGCATTCACGTAATCTGAGACTCTTGAACTTTCTGATGGAGTCTTCGATATTTTGTGTATATGAAACTTTTGTTAATATATTGTATACTCTGTTGGCTGTGTGAAGTAAACTAAAACTCTAATGAACACTTTGGAGCCCACGTTAGTGTAGGAGACCAAAGTGGGAAGGGCTTTAGGGCACTGATAAAGGCCCTGGTGTACTTTTCAATCCTGTGTAATGTTTAATTCTCGCAACTGAATCGAAACAGTATTAAATTATGGCAATATTTGCACTTTGGGAATGAGTACATAATTGTATGATCACACTCTGCAAATGCCACTTTTAAAGCTGTTAATAGACTTTGCACCTTTTCTTTGACAAGGATGTGTCATATTTAAATTTTTACATTCATCATGGCTACAAGTTAGAACTGGGGAGGGGGGAATGTAATTTTTTTATGGGAATTTTGATATGAAAAGAAATTAGTCATTTATTTATACAGTAGGCTTGGCTCAAAAAAGTGTTTTTCAGACTCGGTATTCCTAAAGTGGGATGTGACTTTATTTTATTTTAGTAGCAAAATTGGATGTAGACTGACAGACATAGCTGAATGTCCTAATAAATTTAAATTTGAAGATAACTTTTTTCTGTGATTATTATTATTATTATTATTATTGTTATTATTATTATAAAGTGCTTTGTTGAAATTCTCTTCTTAGATTTTTTTTTTAATCCAGCTGGGTTTCTTACATCTTGATCCCTGTCTGAAATGCCCTGTAGAGAACAAAACTTTTTGCTTGAAAATGTGCCAGTTCTTTGAATTCTGGCAGCAGAAGCATCTGGGGACCTCTTTAAAAAATGGCACATTTTTTAACCCCACTTCAGACCTACCGAACAAACTATCAGGGGAGCCTGAGAGTGTGCACTTTAGAGTGCTCTGTGGCCTAGCACCTGCAAAGTTTCACGTTTAGAAAAGAAGCGGGGAGACCAGAATGAATTTCTCCCCGGTGGAGCTGGAAGGTTCCCACCGTCCTTTTTGGTGAGGCAGCTTAGGCAGAAGACTGAGCAGATGGCTCCCTCTAGTGGTAGTTAGGCCGTTTTCTAAGATCTAGCAGCGATCCCCGATTTAAAACTGATTTTCAGCCTTTGGGTTAAGAGTACCTGTTCAGATACTAAACTTCCTGGTGTGCCTTGTCTGAAGGGATTTAAATTGCATATGAAGTTGAAATCATCTGCAGCATGGTGAACTTGGCCAGCCTTTAGCACTGTGTATACTTCTGACCAAAGGCCTCTCCTGTAGACCTAAGGGAAAGTACTCAGATGTTTTAATGAAAGTAGAGACTTGTCTTGCCGCCGAATTTTACATTATAATACACTCTTTACCTCCTATTAGCCCAGGGACCCCGGCTCTGCTCGCCAAGTTGCAGGGACCTCTGCTCAGCATCCTAAGCTGGTGGATAAATAACCATCTGTGTCCTTTTGTTCCAGTCAGGAAAGCTGTTTTACCTTTGTAGTGACAAAACCCCTCAGATCTCAAGTGGCTTTTAAAACAACAAAATGTATGTCTCACTCACATCGCTTAATGTGTCTGTGTGCTTTGGAGCAGGCACTCAGGGATCTAGGCTGATGGAACAGCCACCGTCTTGAACCTTTCTGATGGTCATGGCCAAGGGAAAGGGCTCTGGGAGGAATGAGCAAGTACGTGCTCCCCCCAGCGGTGACGCGTGTCCCTTTCTTTCCTCCCCCTCCACTGCCCTACCAGCTCAGGAAGGTGCGGAGGTTCAGTCGTCCTGCGCTCTGGAAAGGACAGGTTGGCAGTGCTGGTGACTATCACACCTCCGTTGAAGCAACACATGATTTTATTTACACATTAGTCACAATTTGGGGGCACACCTGTGAATGGTTCTGAGCATACTGGTTGAGGACCTCTGACTTAATTTTAATTTGCTGCTTGTTCTCATAGGCTGGGAGGGTAGCATTGTATCCTGCCGTCTGTCTTTTGAATTTGTTTCCCAGCCATTTTTGTAAGTTTCCAACTCACTGCCAGACTTTGGACCTATGAAGAAGACAAAGTTTAACGTAGCTTGTATTCAATACTACTGAAGAGAAAACAAGAAAATTAGGTTTTCCTATATTATTATTACTATTTCCCTATTATATTATTCTTGATCAAACTAAGTGAGAAAGTGTCAGATTCCTTAGGGGCCCCTTGTAGGCTACTTGTTCTGTCCACGTGACAGCTCCCGCTTTTTCCCAGACAGCGTGTACCTGCTTTTCACCCATGATCACTTTTCTCTTAAAAACGTTTTATCCCCGTACGAACTTTGACATCAGAGTTAGCCCTTAACAGTCTAAATTCTCATACTAGTCATCAGCGTGCATTTCCGGTGTGTGTTGCTTCTCATTTTATAAAACTGCTGCCCTCGTGGTCTGAACCGAGCTGTTCGCACAGCCCGTCTCTGCAGGTCTGGTTTTCAAACACCAGACGTCCTGGGGGCCCCTCCTCAGGGCCTTCGGGCTTTCTCTGGAGTCTTCCGCGTTTTTGTGAGAATTTCACATCGGAACACTGCTTGCTCCAAAGGTTTTGCCATGATATCAAATTGGGATTATAATTAGTTCATAGACAAGGAAAAATTTTGCTGTTTCCAAGTTTAAGAGGGAGGGCTTTTTCTCTGGCTGTGGGAAGAGGTAGTGGGACAAGGGCTGTACAGAGGTTTAAGTATTAGTGAAAAAAATCAGGTGCCAGTTTTGAAAAACTGCCTTTAAAAGTCAGTTTTCCACTCTAGTTGCTTCATAAAAGTAGAGATTTTAAATATATTCCAGAACAGAAGAGAATTTTTAGGACAAGGCAAGTTGAAAGGAATTACAAGGTGGTGGTGAGTTTTCTTAATGCTGTATGATATTTGAAGTTATTTTTTCCCACACTGCCTATTATTTGAAAACTATTTAAAAAGAACAAACATCTCTCCTAATCTCACTTTTGGAATTAGTCTTTTCAAGTTATTTTTATATTCGGCGGCAGCAGAACCTCCCCGTGGAGAAGCACACACACCCATGAGAGTCATTTCCACTTCTGTTTTTAACGTTGACTGCCCATCGTTTGGTTTCTGAGATTCAAATACATTCCAAGTAATGTGGTAATTCATCAGCAAAGGCACACCTGTTTCTCCCACCTTTGAAGACAGAGAATGCTATGACTTGGAAAAAAAGAAAGGATTACATTTTATTAGGTACTACTTGCTTGGAAAAAAATAAAAACCAAGAGCTGCTTACGGAACTAGTCATTCTTGTGGCCACTCAGAAAAATACTTTCTCTCCAGTGGATTCGACAGTTGGATGCAGTATATGGACAGGTTGAGAGTCAAGGTAGGGCATTCCCAGGGAAGACAAGAGCCAAACCCTCCTACTAACTGTGCTTCTGGCATCTTCTTCCTTGTCCTTGCTTTTATCAACATTAATGTGCATGTTTTTTCCCTAATCTATTTTGATGAATGTTGGGCTGTTTGACCCTTAATTTTTCTTTCTCTTCTCAATAGGTACAAGCAACTCCTTGCTTTTGTTTTATGTATTCTAAGATGTGGTGTCAGACTTGCTGGAGATACAGTCTTTATGAATGTAGAAGAAATCCTGAGCCAATTCTAGATGGAATATTCTCATACTTTCCAAATGAGAACTTGCCAGACTGAAGTCATTTCTGAGTGGTGTCGCCCCTGCTAAGTTTCCTTTGACAAGCCTTGTATCAGCCCTCTTGGCCCGAGGGAAATACAGGCAGCAGAAGGAGGAGCTTGGACTAAAGGCCGGAGCTCTGGGCTGTAATTTTTACTCCCTTTCAAGCGTGTGATCCTTGACCAGCCCTTGTTACTCTAAGGTATCATTCTGCTCAGGATTTTGCCCATCTACCACTGACTGAGTGCTGAAACTCGCACGTATTTTTATGTGCTATGCAAATACTAAACTGAACTCACGTTTGGCTAACAGTGTTCCCAGTGCCTGGCAGAGGGTGGCAGCCCTCTGGTATCCACTGAGTGAACAAATGAGCTTAGTATGTGGTTCCTCGGATAAACCCTACAGTTTGAAAAAGGCAGAGAATCTTGTTCGTTCTAGAGGCAGAGAGTATACTGTTATGTGCCAGCCAGGTGAAGTCATTTCTGGGATTGGTTTCTGGTTGTCTAACTGAATTGACATACAGAACTCGGACCTTCTAGAACAGAGATTCCAAATCGGGCATCCAGGTGAAATCTGGGATGATGAATTTTGCCTTGTTTTAAGGCTTGGCCCCCATGGTGCACTTCAAAGTGATGTTTTCAAAAACGTTTGAACTGGTTGCTAACTACTTTAAAAATTGCAAGCCTATAAATACAAACTCGATTTTCCAGCTCTCAGAAGATTGGAGCAGCTGGCCGCATGAGGTTAGTCATTCCTGCCTGGCAACGGTTGGCAGGAGGCGAGGTGGGTTGAGTGGGCTAGTTTCTAATTCACTCCGATGCCCTCCTCACCGCGACCTGCTCTTGAAAACCCGTTATCATTAAACTCTTCTGTTCCGCTAGGAGATGCTGTGATTGCTGGGCAAGTTTGGCTTCTCATTTAATGAAACTGTATAGTGCAAGTATCCTGTGTTGATCAAAGTGAAAAATGTCAGAGAACCCGAAGCATTGTGGGTAAATCCGATGTTCATTTGGGAAAGTGTAGAATCTATATATTTTCGTTTCTCTCTAATTACAGTGGTTCAGTTTTTTTTTTAAGTGACCTAGTGTTTCATTGGAACCTATTTTCAGTTTCGATCTGTTAGAATTTTGCATGCCAGTATCACCGAATTGTTGCATGACCTGAGGCCAGTGTTTCTCCATCTTTGATGGGCATTGGAAACAGGTGGGAAGCTTGTCAAACATACAGATGCCTGGGCTCCGCCCCGTGGATTCTGATTGGGTAGGTTTGCAGTGGAGACTGAGCATCTGTTATCTTTTTACAAATTTTGCAGATGATTCTGATCCTGTGGACATGTGAGAAGCTTTGATCTAGAGTAAATGTTCCTGCTCTTTTGGAGAGAGAGAGGGGTTCCTGGTTTTGGGAGCCACTGCTTTTATGGAAGAAGGTTTTTAGAGAAGAGAGAGACGGGAAGACGGTGGTCTCTGAGGAATGTCTGTGGTTGAACGGCAGCTTTCAGGGCTTCTGCAGTGAAGCGGCAAAGCCTGACGGGCATGTCAGTGCAGGTGCACGTGTGACACCTGGCCCTGTCCACCAACCATGCTGGTTGATTAACCACCCAGAAATGTCTGAAACTATTGATGTTTGAAGGTAAAACATTGTCAGTTTTTTCTCCCCCACAAGCACACAGAATTAAAGAACCATAGAATTTTGGAAACAAACCTTCGGAGATCTAGCAGTGTGATGCATTTAGAATCCAATATGAAGGTAGAATAATAATACACCATTTGTGAGACATGGACTTTGAGGGTCCCCAGCAGCCACCACCCCTGGCATGGGGGTGAAGGAGTCAGTGTGTGCGTAATCATTCTTCCCGAATCGCCCTGTCCCTGTAGTGACTGTCTCCATGTGTTTGAAGAGCTGAACAGTCAGAGCTAGTGAACTGCCTCCCCTCCCTTTCCCTTGCGGTTTGATCCCAAGGCCCTATAACCCTGTGTTCTTATTAATAGAACTCATGGTCAATGTTTTTCACACATCTGTCAAGCATCACATCCTTTTTTTTCTGATATTCTTCAACAAAGTGATAGCTAACCCTTGCCTTGTGCCAGGTGCTCTTTTAATCCCTTTACACAAAACAAGTCCTTACACTCACCTGTTGAGGTAGGTATTATCACCCCCATTTTCCAGATGAGAAAACTGAGGCAGAGAGGCATTCAATGATTTGCTCCAAGACCAGAGTGGTAAGTTTTGGGACCCAGGAAGTACGGCTTCCAAGTCTACTTAATTTTGACATGATAATGTGTACCTATTATGCACAGACACATTTTTTTGTAAATTTTTGTTCATATACTTACCATTGGTGGAGGTGGTAGGAAAGACACTTCAGGGGCCACTTCTTGTGTGTCTGGGGGGGGGGTCCTTTGCAGGTTTCATTCATTCAGTAGCCACTGCAGGTGGTCTCCGTCAGGCCCCAGGCCTGTTCTTTGACACAGACAACAGATGTCCCCTCAGTTCTATGTAAAGTGTAGAAACAGCCTCAACTAGTAATCCCCTTCCCCACCTCCTCCCATCCCGAACCAGCCAGCCTTCCCTGTGTTCCCACGGCCTCTAATCAACACATCTGTACGTAACTCGTAGACACCAGGCGTGGGCTCAATGCCAGGCACACTCCCTGCCCTGGCATTCAGAAGACGCACAATTAAATAGGGAAGGAACTGTGATGAGGTCCTCGATAGGGACCCTAACATCTCTGCTTGTCTGTGCTTTTGTGAAGTCCATTGTTCTCAAGTCCAAAGTGACCAGGGCGCCATTTAAGCTCATCGCCCCTGGATTCATTTTCCACCAACTGTGGACAGTCAATATTTAAAATGGAAAGACTCTTCTTGCTTTCTGTGAGGCATATATTTTCCCCCCAAACCCAGCTTTGTCGGCACGGTGGAGACAGGTTCTTGGAAGCAGGGTCCCCTAGTGTAAGTGGTTCTCAAACTTGTCAGCACAGTGGAACCCCCTGGGCTGGGTGAGGCCAGGTCCTCAGGGTTTTGGGAAGCTCTTTAAGAGCTTCCTGTGCACCAAAGTCTGGCAATCACAGTGCCCGAGGGGTCAGTGCTCTGCAGCTCTGTCACTTTGATGCTCTGCAGATCTGACAGGCTGGGACCGTGGCAGGTCCCTGGGTTGCAGCAGTTTCCCCACCCTGACCCTTCCTATTCGCGATGCCCAGTCTTGAAGCCACTTCAGGCATGCTGAGCTCCGCTGCCACTGCCAGGATGGGCTCAGACTTGGCATAGGAGCCCCGGGGGGCCTGGCTCTCACTGGCAAACTTGTTTTGTTTGGCTTGGGCAGTGTTTCTAAAAACCATGAACCAAAATGGAGAGATTTCACACAAAAAATCTGGATTCCTGAGTTTTCTGGAAATACCAGAGCATGCCTACTGTATTGTTCAACCAGAGCCTAGGGGCTACTGCCCCTTAAATTGGCATCTACCTTACCTCCCACCCCTTAGTTCACCAGCCCCCCCACCCCCCCCCCGCCGCATCATTTATGTTACCTATGACCCCTGCAGGTCATGTGACAGTTGTCTTTGCTCACCTGTTGCTGAGTATTGATTACGTATGCACAGCACTTTCTAGCCACGGTTTGCTTCCTGCTTGCACAGTCCCCACCAAGGAAGCACTGGTCACACACACACACACACACACACACACACACACACACACACACACCACTCTCCAGGTTCATTGTCCCTTCTTTCATATTCACTGTTCAGATCACTTCCAGCTCCTACTCCTTTTGTACTGTACCCTCATGACGGGATAGGGTTAGTAGTGTTTTCCAAAATACTGCAAATTTAAGTAGAAACCCAAAAGTATGTGATAGACCAGGTTCTCAGATTCAAATGCCTGTGGAGGTCAGGCAGGTAATGTCAAGGGCTGATTGGGCCAGCAGGGGGGCGCTGAGGCCCAAGGAGCTCCGGCTTTGTCTTTGGGAGGCGGCCCTCCCCAGCTGCCCTCTAGAGAATGCAGTGCCAGTGAACATTTCATGATGACAGGAGAGCTCTGTATCTGGCCTGCCCAGCATGGTGGCCACGAGCCACGTGTGGCTACTGAGCATTTGAAATGTGGCTACTGACATCGAGGAGCTGCATTTTAAATTTTACTTAATTTTTGTTACTTTAAAGAGCCACCTGTGGCTAGGACCAAACAAGTCTAGCTGATGATTGCTGAGCGAAAGTGAACGTGGATCCAGGGTGGCCAGATATTCCAGAGCATCCAAGGATCCATATTTTTAATGAGGCCTCTTCCATTTAGTATGTTGGCGCCAGTTTTAAAACATGAAAGCCAAACAAAACACACTAATGGGACGAATTGTGGCCAACCAACAATGTCTTACCCCCACTGGATTAATGAACAGCCCAGGACAAAGACAAAAAAAACACCTTGCATGTCTGCCAGAGGAAAGCAAAGGGCATAACTAATGTGCGAGTGCTCTGAAATAGAGCCTTACTTGCACCATGGAAGTTTTGTGGTTGAAAAGTTTATCAGTGGCGGACTTTGCATACACCCCATCCTGTGAAAGCATACAACAAGGGGCTGGAGACATGATAGACGGAGAAAGGGTCTTCAAATGAGAGGCAGCAGCAAGGGCAAAGGCCCAGGGATGAGAGAGGACATAGCTGGTTGGGAACCTAAAGAGGTTTTATGTGTCTGCTCTGTCCAATATGGTAGCCACCAGCCTCATGTGACTATTCAAATTTCAACAGAATTTCATGGGGCGGGGAGCTTCTGGAGAGTGAAGGAGGCCCCATCCCCGACAGAGCTCCTCTGCCCAATGTCACTTCCACTTCTTCTTCTGGCCTCAAATACCTGTTACTCGAGCCAATTTGAGGATGGGGGATCATCTTGTAACTTTAAAGTAAAACCTTATTCTATACCATTTAACCTACTCCCCCCTCAAGTTAGTTCTAAAAGAACTAGAATTTCAGCAACTCCAATTCCCTTTTAAAAAGATGAGTCTGGACCAGAGGCCAAGTAGAACAAACCATAATACTTAAGACCGAAATGGGACTTAACGATATTATTTAGTTTGAGCTCAACTCTTTTAGCTTACGGGTAAAGAAACCAAGGCTCAGACAGGCAAATGATGTAGAATAAATGAAAATTCCAAAAATTAAAAATTCAGTCTCTCAGTCACATTAGCCAGATTTCAATGCTCAATAGCCATGTGTGGCAGGTCACTACCCTACTGGACCTTGGAGTTGTTGGATGTGCTCATCATCGCACACGTCTCTTGGAAAGCACTAGGGCTTAGAGAGTGTAGGAGATAGAAGTGGGGACAGGGCCTCAGGAGGGAGACTACCGAGAGACTCTGGGGTCAGGCCATGAGGTCACCAAGGGGCTGGTGCACCACGTTAGGAAGGTTGGACTTTGAGCTAAAGATTTGCCTTTTAGGAGACTCATGCAGCAGCTGTGCCTTGTGGAAAATGGACTGGAAGGAGAGCCAGAGTGGATACTGGAGACCTAAGAAGCTGGGCCAGTTCAGGTAAGCGATGAAGATGTCCCAACACATTATCCTTTCTATACTACCCACCACCCCATGCTTGGCTCAGGACCATGTACAGTGCCAGACCTAGAATACACACTCAAAATAGCCCTGGTTCTGCGGACGAGTAAGCCGAGGTTCATGGTGGTTAAATGAATCAGCCTCACAGACCACACAGCTAGTGAGTTCCAGACTATGCCTCTAGTCCATGGCCATCAGTGCCAAAACCGGAGATTATTTTGTGTGTTATTTTTCCCTCTGAACAATGCTCACACCCACTCCCCCACATCCAGCGAGTCACTCTCTCTGACTGCAGTCTCACCTGCACTCAGTGTTCTTTTCTTGATATGATGAAGAGAATTACACTTTAGAGCAATTTTTTTTCAGAGCCAGCTTATTCTATTCCAAATTAAGAGTAATCACAGCTGGTTGGTTGAGTTTAATGCCAGAACCCAACCTCGATAAAAGTCTTTTGTATGTGATATTGAATGTTTGAGCTTTTATAAAAAATATGTGTGCCTTTGAGGAATTCTTCAGACATCTGGGGAATTTAAACTAGTAATATATAATAGATTTCCTTGACTAGCATGATAATTCCCCAATGAAAAAGTGGGGCTTTATCTCAAATTGTGTTGCAGAGAAAAGAAACTTAGCTGAGACTCGGAAATTCTCAGCCTCTGGGTATATGTTCACTTATTTATTTTGCTCTTATTTTATGTCATGTTTTTAAATAAATAAGACTTTCAGAACTCTTTAAAACCTCATTTACCTTTTTTTGGGTAACTTTGATTTTGCTAGAATTTCAAATGGACAGAAAAGTTGCTGGAATAGTACAAAGAACCCCTGTGTAGTCTTCACCCAGATTCATGAATTTTCAACTTTCTGCCACATCTGCTTATTTTCTCTCTCATCTCTCACACACATGTGCGCGCACACACGCACATACACATGCATGCACACACAGCTAGTTTTTGAACTACCCGAGAATAATCTGCAGACTCAGTACCCCTTTACTCCTGAATATTTTAGTGTGTATTTTCCAGTATTTTTTTAATATAATCACAGTAAAGTGATCAAAATGGAAAATTTAACATTGGTACAGTTTTGTTACTTAATCCACAATATCTAATTGAAAGAATTATTCAAATTTCACCAATTATCCCAATAATGCCTTTTCTAGCTGTTTATAATCGCCACCTCCACATCCCAGGCAGAATCAAATCCAGGATTAGATATGACATTGAGTTGTTATATTTCATTAGTCT
>VMDR010018736.1:0-18909 GCA_007922815.1 Macrotus californicus
TTTTAAAAAAAGGAACAAAAACTGTTTCTGAGGAAGCCCTGTCTTGGACTTAATACACAGACACTTAAAATCAAGTTTATTAAGTGTGCTCACACTACTGAATGGTTAAATGGACAACGAAATGAAGCCAAGAGAACAATGCATGGATAAAATTACATTCATGGAAATGGAAAGTTCACTGGCAAAATTCAATAGTAGATTTGAGCAGAGAGAAGAAAGAACCAGAAAACTTGAAGGTTGTTCAATTAAAATTAAAATCCAGTCTGAAAGACAGAAAAAAAATGAAGAAAAATGAACACGACCAGAAAGCATACCAACATATGCATAAATGGAAGTCCAAGAAGAGAAAAGAGAGGAAGAGGGGCAGACAATATATAATATTTAAAGAAATAATGGCTGAAAAGTCTCTGACCTTGAGGAAATTCATGGGCCTACACATACAAGAAGCTCAACTAATCCCATATAGGATAAACTCAAAGAGACTCACACTTGACACATTATAAAAAAATTGTCAAAAGCCAAAGACACTCTTGAAAGCAGCAAGAGAGAATGACTTTTCATGTAGAAGGGATTCTTAGTTCAATAAAGGGCTGAGTTCTCAGACACCACAGAAATGAGAAGGCAGTGGGATGACATGTTTAAAGTGCTAAAACAAAATAAAAATGTCACCAAGAATGATATATCCAGCAATATTATCTTTTATAAAAAAGAGAAATAAAAATATGCCCAAGTAAACAAAAGCTGAGTTAGCTACTGGCAAAACTGCCTTATAAGAAGTGATATAAGACACTAGACAGTAACTCAAAGCCATAAAAGAATAAAGAACACTAATAGAATAGATGAATGAGAATTAGTGTACTTTTTGTTTGGAACTCCTATTTTTGCTTCCTAAATGATTATAAAAAACAAGTGCTTAAAACAATAACAATAAATCCATTTTATTGGGCACACAAGGCATACAGAGCCACTTTGTGACAATCTGAAGATGCACCCTGTGGACAGAGCTCCATGGGAGGGATGGTTTTGAAGCCACTCAGGCTAAGTTGTTGTTAATTCAAACTGGATGGTTAATAGTTTAGGATGTCAATTAAAGTCCCCATGGTAATCATTAAGAAAATAACTTTAAAATAAACAGAGAAGGAAAGGGACAGGGATTCAAAGTAGCATGCCACAAAACAAAACATCAATTAAACACAAAGGAAGGTAGTGATGGACTTGAAGAATAAACATTATCGCACATAGAAAACAGCAAATTGGCAGAGGTGGGTGCCTTGTTGGTGGCAATCACTTTAAATGTAAACTGATTAAAATTATTATGTAAAAGATACTGGCTGATTGCATAAAAACCTTGATCCACCTCCATCTTCTGTGTGAGAGACTCACTTACACAACAGATTGAAAGTAACAGATGAACAGAGATACTCCTTGTCAGTGACACCCAAAGGAGAGTGGGGGTGGCTACACAGATGTCACAACAAATAGGCTGTAGGTAGAAAATTGCCGTAAAAGACAATAAAAACTAATTATAATTGGTTTTAAATTTCTTGACACAATAAAGTTTTGTATCAAAATGTTTATTTCAAATTGAATTATCATGATAGTTATTCAGTGAGTTGGTCAAAACAATATTAGTATTATCACAACTTAATAAGTATTTATTAAACAATAACAAGGGATATAAAGAGTTGTGATACGGCATTGCCGTTTCATTCTTTGAAATCTATGCAAGACTGTGACAAGGACAAATAATCAGATTTATTAGAAATTCCCTGAATTATTTTAAAGAGAATAAAATTGGAACCCACTTCATTTTAAACAATTTATCCCGTTGTAGCAAAGACGCCCCAAATCTCAGTGGCCTACAAGGAGGTTTAACTGCCTTTCATGCTGCATGTCTACATGGTTCCTGCCCATGTCGTCTGTCCTCGGGACGTGGGCTGCCAGAGCGGACTCCGTCTGGAACATCACATTGTTGTGGAAGAAGGAAAAGAAAGGTGGTCAGTCACACACTGGTTCCTGCAGCACATGCTCACATCTCTCTCACTGTTCATCAGCCCCTTTGCCCCCTCCGAGAGCAACGGGGACAGGCTGTATAATCCGATGACAGAGATCCCACATCAATGAACTAAATAGGGGTGAATCGTAATCCAGTCCCACATTATGCTTAAGGTTTGGATGTTTCCCTAGAGGGAATGGAACACCACTGAGGAAAATTTTCATTTTCAACAAATCACCCTGGCCGTATTGAGAACAACAACAGATTGGAAATGGGCAAGAGTGGATTTAGAGAGAACAACTGGAAGGCCATTTCAGTTTTCAAAAAAAAAAAAATGATAGTGCTTTAGATCAGGGTCATGGCCATGGAAATGGAGAGAGACCACTAAATGCAAACGAGGGCAGGATCCAGTGACCTGTGGAGTGGCTGGGACAAGAGACACTGTGGCCTCCAGTGGGCAGAGGGTGTTGGTAGGGAAGAAATACAGCCCATGTCATTTCTCAGGTCTTACCAGTTGCTGCCTCCAGGCTAGTGAGAGGTCCAGCTGCTCTAGTCTCTGGTTTGTTCTTGGATCCTCTGTTTTCTTCTGATAAATATTCCTTCTTTCTTAAAAAAAAATGCATGAGGTCAGTAGAAAGGGGAACAAATATATTAGTAAGGTAAGGAGATGCTGATTAAATCTGTTGAATGAGTGACACAGTGACCAGAAAAATTAATCCATGTCCCGAAATCATCCAAAAGAGAGAAACTCGACTCAGCCAGAAGAAAAAGAAAGTCCCCTGCACTGGGCATGCCTCAGAGGAATCCTTCCTTCCTTCTTCCATCAACACACCGGGGGTCTCTCTTCTTCCCCGCAGCTGGGGCCAATGCCAGCTGCAAGAAAGAGAGGTAAGGGAGGGGTGGGCAGGAGAGGAAGAGGGGTGGGAGAGGGTGGGAGATGATGGACGGCTCCTTGCAACCTCTGCACCATTCCCTCCTCCCCTGGCCTCTCCTCCATGTGGCTCCCTACACTCCCTCTCAGATCCCAAACTGCCTCTCAAGGGTGGGAGGACTTGGGATTCACAAATATCCAAAAAGAGATTTTCTGCAGCAGCAGCAGCAGCAGCAGCAGCAGCAGTAGCAGGCAACCTCACAGAGACTTGGAGCCCAGGGTCCTCAGACACACAGAAAACTCCAGACCCTCCTCTGTCCTGGGCTGACTCACAGCTGGACAGACACGTTCTGAACCCCAGCGTGTTAGAGCTGAGGGGTACCTAGACCTCTTGTACTCCAGGGCCTCGTGTTACAGGTGAGAAAGCCAAAGCCCAGGGAGGGGAAGGAAATCCCTCAGGGTGACACAGTGAGTACCTGAGTGGGACTGGACGTGAGCCTCAAATGCTTGCTCAGACCAAAATCATTTCCTTTGGAAGACTCCTGGGTGATGCCCACTCTTGAGAATAAGTAACGGTCCTGAACACTCAGAGTAGCACATTGCAGGTACTTAGTTGTTGGCTGAATAAATGATTATAATGGGTCACAAAAGGCTTTGAAGCTGGGAATGAACTCAAAATTCTACCTTCAAAAAGAAAGTCTTGCTCCTTTTTGATGTGGCTGAAACGGGGCTTGGGAAGAGATGCAGCCATGAACACTTTTGTAAACAGCAGACAGCAGGCTGGGGGAGAAGACATCAGCAGGTCCCTCCCAGGAAATCAGTCACAGAGGAACGCTGGACTCTTACCCCTGCTCTGTCAGGCATCACACTGTCTCCCACCCCAGAACAGGATGAACAGCTCACAAGTTGCCTCAAAGAAGGTGGTCACATGACCTCGAGCTGACCAATGAGCATACTCCGAACTCCTTGGCTCAGGGCTGGGCATGTCACCAGTTAGGTTCCATGAGTCCGTCCTTACTGCTGGAATCATGGGAGAAGAGAAGTTCTATTTCAGTTGGAGACTGAGGGGCTGTGATATGAGCCTGTGGCCGTTGGTGGCCATCTTGCTTTCATAAACAGAAAGCTCACCTGGGAATGACAGCAGCACAGAGGGCAGTGAGCAAAGCCAAGGTCAGGGGAGATGATTCCTGCTGGCATCCTTGAGCACTCAGGTACATTCCTTAACGGAGCTATATCTGTTTATACATCTTAGTCACACAAATTGTCTTCTCCTGCTTTGACTGTTTGTCTCCAGTCTAATCTGGGTTTCCTAGTGGATTCAAGCAATATCCGTTGAGAGCTGGATACTGGCCAAACCAAATTTATCCTCATGGGATTAATCCTGTTAAGGTAGCAACTGATGTTTCCATTTTAAAGGGTAAGAGTGAGGCTCAGAGAAGGGAGGTACGTGGGCCGCAGTGAGGAAGTGAGGAGCCAGACTGCACACCCACATTCTGCAGCTGCATTCTTGGAATCGACATAATGTGGTTTTCTGAATGACGGCAGCTAAGGCATCCTGCCCTGCACGCAGGGTCCTGTGGGTCCCTGAGGCTTGGAAACTGCCACGTGCCAGGAGGTTCATGGACGCCATGCGCAATGATGGAGGCGTGGGGCTTTTTTCACAGGCACGAGTTCACCCTCCCAGCTTCCCTGTGCTCAGCCTCACTTTTTCTCATTTTGCGGGGCGGTAACACCACCCACCCACCCAGGCAATCGGCCCTCATTCTCAGGCTAGCTTATAGAGCCACGACAGGTGAGGACAAGGGTGTTTGCGCCCCCGCCACACCAGGGGACATCTTGTTTTTCGGCATTTGGAAAAACATACTCCCCACTTACACACCAAGGTCTTTTTTCAGAACATGCAGAGAACCTCACCCCGTCTGGAATGGGATGTATCCAGCAAGTCCTCTCTGTATCTCCCTCGTTACCTAGCTCATGTATTTCTTTCTACTCACCTGGCCTCCTGTTGCCGACACAGGAGACTGAGCTGACCGTAAATCGACAGCTCAGCACTTGAAGGCAGGCGTGAGGCAAGATCAGACAGCAGGGACCTCACACTCAGGCCGAAGAGGCCGCAGAAGCCCATGGGGTCTAGAGGCAGCGCTTAGGCCAAAGTGATTCCCTGGTTGCTGTCACTGCCTGGAATAATTGTGATTTTTTTCAAACTGAGCATCCACAGGAAGAAGGTGGTGTGCTGTGTGAGCAACCAACATCATCCTGCCATAAAAGAGAAATAGACAAGGTAGCTGAGAGTTCAGAGCCAAGGGAACAGAATAACAGAAGGAGTAGAACATGCAAAGGTACAGAGGTGCGGGAGACCCCCCAGGCTCGGGATTGCTGGTGGTTCATTACTGCAGGAACACTGCACAGGTAGGGCGAGGAGGGCGAGGTCTCATGCTGCATCCTCTGCCTGCAGTGGGACATGCCTTAGGTTGGGGAGTTACTGAGAGACACTGAACAAGAGAGTGAGTGCAAGAGCATATGGGAAAAACACAGGGGGGCAAGCTTATATTTCAGGAACAGAGAAGAGCCCTTCTATGATGGGCAATAATGTTGCTAATGAACTCCAGGGGCTTCTGTTCAGATGTTTATAACTGACAGGAGACGGTATACGTGACCTTAATCAACGACCTAGATCAGCGATTTTCAGCCCCTGTGATGGAACACTCTGGTGTTCCACGAGAATTTTAAAAATGTGCAATGCCTGCCTATTCAGTCAGGCACTGACCTCTTCTCCCTTAGGCTGTCAAATAAAGAAATAACAACAGCCAACACAACAATAGCATCCAGTGTGAAATAACCAAAATTGTATCTACTTTTTGTCATATCGGCCAAAAATATATTTTTGTGTGTGCTGCAGAATTTTAGTAATTCAATTATGTGGGCCACAAGATGAAAAGGGTTGAAAATCACCCACCCAGATTAATGAATGTGCTATTGGCAGCTCAGTTCTTTAGGCAGCTCTGACGTTACATCTGTGATGCATGCACCTCTCCTCTCCTGCCTGGGCCCAGCCTCAGACCCACCCCCATCCCTCAGGGCACTGGATGCAACCAGCACTCTGTGATGTAATTTACACAGGATGCCCACACCTCTGAGGGGGAGGGGCCTGGGTCCCAGTTTACAGAGAAGAAAGCAGAGGCTGGAAGTCTGTAAGGGGTTTGGTGGTGAGTTCGGGTGGGGCTCGCACCCAGAGCCTGTCTCTCCCAGCCACCATGCCACTTCTGGCCTTCAGAGGACGGCACCTCCTAACTCAGCTGAGATGTCTGATGAACCCCAGCCTCTGCCTGCCCCACACCTCCTTTATTTTCCATGATCAAGCCCTCACACTCCAGCCCCTCCTTAAAGGGGAAAGACACAACTCCTGCCTGGTAGTCAGGAATCAAAGCTGCACTGTGTTGTCTCATTGTAGACCTCTTGGTCATAATTAACACAGGCCAGAGTCCCAAAAGTTCCCCTGGTTCTCTCCGCAAAAGCTGGGCAATGTGGGTGTAGGCAGGTAACACAAGTTGGCTCACAGCCCGGCTCACAGCCTTTCCCCTGCAGAACCATGCTTGTTGCTGTTGGGAGTTACTGTGCTAATTCTCTTTTTTTCCCCATTTAATTGTTCTGATTAAGTCCAAGTACTACATCAGCACATGCCTCTCAAGCTGGAGGAGGCACAGCCCCGATTCTGTGTGGGGAAGATGCAAACCAGGAGTATCCAATACATTTTTCTGAAGCACCAAGTTTGTGACAAGACTTGGAAGAACCAAGTACGTTAATAGGAACTGTCCCTCCACACAAACATGGAAGAAAAAAAAACAACAGAGGAGGTGAGAAGTACCCCAGGAGAAATAGTCCAGTCTCTGCACTTTCATCCAAGTGGGGCTGAGAGGCAGACCTGCAGCTAGGGGGCCTCTCCTGTTGCCCCCAGGTGGCTCCAGCCGTCCTCCAAGCACAGCAGGTATTTTTGGTGTTTTGAAGTTTTGAAGACCACAGAAACACCAGGTAGCCTCCTGACATGCATCCACATGGAGACACAACAGCAGTCCGCACACCTCCGTTGTCCACTGGGCCGTGGGCTCTCACCCAGGAGTCCTGGCACATGCAGCGTGCTCATTATGCTCTTGTAGAAGCTCTCTGCATCCAGCCTCTGGTCTGCACCACATGGTCAGACTCCCTGAAGCTCAGCATCTTCGAGTTCTGCATTAAAAATTCCGGGAGTCCGGCTTGCCCTTCCTGGAGCCTGTAGCTGTAGCTCTGCCTTGGCCTCCCACTGTGTACATGGACTCCACATTTTCTGTGAATGGCCTAAAACAGAGCTTTTTCAGCTTAAAGTCTAAGAACCTCCTAGGCACCTCCTGCTGGCCCTGGCTGGTTTCCTCTGGGAATCCACTTTTGCTGCTGCTGCTGCTGATGATGATGATGATAATGTTGTGGGTGGAGGGGGAGTCTCCAGGGCTGCACTGGGCAGCTGGGCTGTGAAAGGTGATGATCAACTCTGAGAAGGCCAGGGGACTGGCAGGCTTTCTGGTTTTCTGTCCTGGTTCCTGGTCCTCAGGTGGCTGATGTACCTGGCAGAGCCTGGAGAACGCGGGCTGAACCTCCTGAGCTGGGGAGGGGCCACAGCTGTTGGGGTGAGGGCAAGAGAAGGGCCCTACCGTGATGGTGCGGCACTCCACTCTTGGTTTCTGGCTGTTCAGGAGGAGGTACGAGGCCATCATGCTGGTGAACCTCTTGTGTTTTAGTGTCGCTTGGATCTCATTACACTCACACCTGAGTCCATCCTCTCTCCGTCACCCAGGAGTCTATGTCATCACAGGGAGGCTCACTGTAAGGTCTAAGTATTTCTTGCCTCATGTGTGGCCATACATCTCCCATAAACTTCCTCTGTCCCTTGGATGAGAGTTAACATTTTTAAGAACTGTTTCCCCATTTAAAAGATAGGAAACATGGCCCAGGATCTTTGCTGCCCAGTATCCGCTACCACAGCTGCCTGAAGGCGTGGGGTTCCAGGACCCATCGTATAGCGAATCGCTCCTACGTTCCATATCTGCACCATCCCATTTGGGCGCAGAAAGAGTTCTGGGACAACGTAAGAGAGGGTACGACTACAAATGTCTCCATGTATTGCCAGAAAACTGAGTGCTGAGTCTAAAACCCACAATTTTCATGTTCTTATGAGCATCAAAGAGCATGTTGTTTGGCTCAGATCCTTCTGGACCATGTTCTTCTGGTGGCTTACTGCGTAGATGACACCAGCTGATGGAAACTATTCGGGCCTCATTCTGGTCATGCGGTCGTGGTCCTCCAGAGAGTGAAACATGCCCCCTCTGCGAAGGTGCTCCATGATGAGGAAGAGTTTTCTTTTCGTGTCATCACCTCGAATAACCGGCCTGTATCCTGGTGATTGAATGCTTTTATGCACTGGAAGTGCCACAGGGGAAGTGTCTGAAGGCTGGAGGAACCCTGCTGGTTCATGGCTTTGACAGCCACCTCTGTCCCGGGCAGAATGTGTTAGCCCAACCTGACCTTGGCATCCCCCCCCTCCAATGGTGTCCAGGAGGTTGAAATGTCCAAGGTGGAGCCCCCGATCGTCAGAGATGGCTGCCAGGTCGTGCCACATGGTGACTTGCTAACTCTACTAGTTGACAATACTAACTAGCAGTGCTGATCAGGGTTACTAACAAGGCTAACAATGCTAACTATGCTCATTAAGACACTAATAATGCCGATTCTGCTTATTAACTGTGCTAAGAATGATAACTGCGGGGACAACGCTCACAACCTGTACTGACTCTGCCCACAATACTAACGGTGCAAGCATTCTAATGAAAACTGCTATCTACGTTTTTCTGATGAGAAAAACAAACATTTTTTTTAAAGAATAAAATAAAATGTAAACTAAGGGAATAAAAATAAGGAAGTAAGGAAAAAAGAGGACAAAAGAATAGTGGGAATAAGACAAAAAAGAAGAATGGAGAAGAAAAGAAAGAGCAAAAGAAAAAGAAAATAAGAACCAAAAAGCCCTAACCCCCAGGGTGGTCTATTTGGAGACGAGGCCTGTGACGAGGCGCCCAAGGTTCATTGAAGTCAGAAGGGCGGGGCCCCCACGGAGCAGGGGAAGAGGCACCAAAGCTCACTTTGTCTGCTATGTGAACATACAGTGAGGAGGCAGTGGCTGCCAGTCAGGAAGAGCGCCCACACCAGAAACTGACTCTGGGGGACTTCAGTTTGAGACTTGCAGCCTCCAGAAGCATAAGAAAGTAAACGTGTTGTCTAAACCCCCTAGTCTGTGGTGCTTTGTTCTGGCGGCCTGAGCTGACCAACACCCCCTCGCCAGCCTGTCACTTTTGTGGGTCAGGGGGACATCTCTGACCACCCTCCTGGAACTCAGCCATGCCTCGTGCCCCCATTCATCCCTCTCAGAGCAGCCTGCCCCTCGCCCACAGCCCCAGCCTGTGTGCAGCTTAGATTTCTTTGTCTCTGCATCTGATAATTTTGTTAATTTTCTCAGGAGCAAGAGACATTGCATCAAAGAGAGTGAACATTTTTAAGGCTTCATCATGCCCCTGGTCACACTGCCTTCCAGGAACTTGGAACTGAAGCTGACATAAGTCCCACCATCCCTGAAAGTGATGTCTTTCACACTAGCGGTGTGTGTGAATCCTGTGTGTGCCTGACTATAATTCTGAGGGTGGTGCAGGAGGTCTGGAGTGGGGCTAGAGATGCTACATTTCTGACAAACTCCCAGGAGAATTTGTCCAGAGTGCTCATCTTATTGCTACCTGCTGTTCCTTATTAGTGAATATTCTCGAGTCACAGCCAGGGCACCTGTGCACCTGTGTCTGTGCCCAGTCCCCAGCCCCCAGGCCAGCAGCTCCAGCAGGAAACCCTGTGTTCCTCCTACTTTGCTTGCCTCCTGCAATGTCTCCATTTGGCTCTCAATTCTTCTCCATAACCCCTGAAGTGATGTGAGGCCCTCAGGGGTTTTGAGTTGGCTTTTCCATCATTTGTGGGGTAAAATTATCCCTTCAGATTCAGGATGCTCCTCTGCTGGAGTTGGGGAGTGGGCATCTGAGTCTGTGTTTTCCTGCCTGCTCTCTATGTTCTCATGACAACAGTGCCTTTTTTATTCCTTTGAAGACCCTACAGCCTTTCCTAGTCCATGTGGTTTGGGAGAAGTTAACCTTCCACAATTCCAGAATCAAAGAGGACATAACCTAGATCTGGCCAATTGTGGATTCCATCCCCTTTGCTTCAGTAACCAGTTTGAGGATGAATATGTGACCCAAGACCAGCAAATACATTCCAGGACTTACAACAGAAATATGCAAATGGGAAGTTCTTCACCCAAGTGGGCTGCCAGGGCCACTGCACAGAGCAAACTGACCTGAGAGTGAGACCTACATGGAAAGCAGAGCTAAAATGACTCATAATGATATAATGTGAGCCCCTGGGCCAAGCCAGACCTGATGCTGGTTTGATCTAGATGGGGTTAGGCCACAGTGTAGTTATGATCAAAGACAGCAAAGCAAAGCACTAACTTGGGTATTGATACTTGTCGGTGTGTGAGGTTGTGTTCAGCATCAAGGAATAGGGGGAGAAGACTCAAGAAAGAACCCCCAAGAGTATGCATGCACACATGTATGTGGGCACATGTATTTCAGGCCAGAATAGTACAGACTGGGCGGGTGGAGGGGGGGAGTGTTTGCAGCCAACAGAGAAAAGGGTTTCTGTACTCAAATGAAAAGTGTTACCCTATTCTTGGCCTTTTTTTATGATATGGAATATGCTTTGAAACAGGAATAAAAAGAGACACATTAGGCAGATGTTACAAAGCTTAAACAGGTGCATCAGTTCAAACAGCATTAAATAGGGCCCAGCAGCCTATTTGGAATCTTTAAAGACCCTCAGGCCATTCACCTGTTCCTGGAGAGGAAATGCTCAGGGTTGTCACTATCCTTTTCTTATGCAGACACAGGGCCTTTAAGGTGTCTGAAATTTATTGTGTGACCCATTGCCAGGTGGGGGTGGAGGTCACACAGCTTGTCTAGGCAGAGCAGTGTCCCCCCAGATGGAGGTTTTCTCACTAAAGCTTTATGTTTGACTCCCCAGCAGCGGTGGGTTTCTTGGGAAGTTGTAGGAGCCGAAAGCACAGGGTCCCTCACTTGTAAAGACCTTTCTTCAGTCCTACACATAATTCTGGATTTTATTTCTTAAAAAGCACCATTGAAACTATTCAACATGTTAGGTCCCACAAGGTGTGAATCAGCCCCAACCTCCCATCGCCACCCAGGCTGTTCCCCACTTCCTTCTTCCTACCTTTCAATAACCCCAAACCCAAGGCATGGTCAGAAATAGGTAGGTGCTCTAGGGCCTCAGCTTCCAGAGGGTCTCTGCTGCTGGTGCTGTTGCTCTGCAGTTTTCTTCCCAGGTACTGGGGATTGAGACCCTTGCTATTCCTGACATCTACAGAGACCCTCCTGAGAAATTCTTACATGCCTATTTTAAGGACTTCATCTGAACAATCAAACCAAATCCTTTTGACACCCCCACCACTCACCCCTGCCAGGCCCAGGGCTCAGGAATCCCGGCCTGCATCAAAGGAGAAGTCCCATGAGAAGCTCCTCCACCCAGGTATCCACCTGGGCACCCGCAAGAGCATCCCCCATCTCTTGGCATCTGGGACCCTTGTCCCCTGTTTTCTAGCCTATCAGGGCAGAGGGGGGTGCTGCAAGTTACAGTTGCAGGCTCCATTGCTTGGCCCTGACTGAGTCTCCACCCAACACCATCTCCCCAGATGCTGGGGAGAAGGGCACCCCAGTCACAAGACTAAAAGGACACTTCTGCCTTCTCACCTCAGTGCAGAGGAGCCCCCAATGCCTGCAGCACTAGACAACAGCATGGGGGTGGCCCAGGGACTGGCACCCTGCCCAGAACTGCCTTCAGGCTTCTCCCTTTTCTACCTGGAATAAGCCACTGTCAGCATATCTGGGCCGCCAGGCCCCCCTACTTCCAATGTTAAAGGGGATTCCTGTTTCTTTTGAAGTTACTAGACAAGTATTAATAATTTTGCAGGGCTGCTAGAAAAGTAATAGTGATGGACATATAATAATAATAATAATAGTAATAATAATAATAATATAATAGTTGTTAGAACAACTAACATTTACTCAGCACTTACCACATACCAGTCCATATTCTAATCACTCTACATGTAATAATTCATATTTGCTCACTATACCCCAGGAGGAAGGTATACCTTTATTTCATTTAATTTTTTTACTTTCTGGGGCATCTTTGTTTTAATTGTGAAAGGAATATACATTTCTTGGACAAATCAAACAGGACAGAGATGCGTAAAGGGCAAGTTCACAGGCTGGCCTGCACCTGCCGCTCTCTCCCTCTCCATCCCTGCTCCATTCCCACTCTCTAGGCCAGCAGTGTCATGTGCAAGCACGTATTGGAAGCTTGTCTAGAATCATCCTCACCACTTTGTGGATAAAGTAAATGCTGCTCAAAAAGGTTAAGTGACTTATCCAAGGTCATACAGCAGGCAAGTAGAGGAGCTGGCCATCACCTGACATCAAGTTCAATGGCAAAGCCTGTGACCTTATGCATTAGCCTGCCCTGTCTCCACTGTCATCAACTTTGAACAAAAGGAGAGAGAACATGCGTAACAGAAAATATCAGTGTACAATAATAAGTACTGCTCAGGGTGGGGAGTCAGGCGTGTCGTAAATACTCACTGAGATTTCCCCAAAGCCTGTGAGTTGGTCCAATTTTTCCACCAGCCTCTCCTAACCCCAAGTCACAAGACAGAGAAACTGGGCTTCAAGCCATTTGGCCAGATCACAGAACTATAAGCAGCAACAGAACTGAGATTCTGAGCCAAAAAACCCTATACTTACAAAATCGGCTTAGGAAAATTGATGGGTGGGAAATGACAAGGTTTGAATCTGAGTCAATGGGAGGGATGGTCTCTGTCTCCTTGAACTCACATAGACTTGCAGCAGTGCTCCACACAGGCCACCTCAGGGCCTTTGCACAGGTGGATTGTCCCCAACCCTCAGCCCTTCCTTGGCCTGGATAATGCCTGCTCCCCCTGCAGCTCCCAGCTTACTTGGTGGTGAGACCCTGAAGTCTCTGGGTAAATTCTAGCTCTCACTACAATATTCCTGAAGCCCAGCAGTACCTCTGGTGCACAGCTGGTAGCCAGATGAAGTAATGATGATGAAATGCTAGAATTGTTATGGTCGCAGCTGTATCACTGAATACAGTGAAAAATACAGAGAGCCGCGGCCAGGTGACTCAGTTGGTTGGAGCATCATTCTTTACATAAAAAGACTGCAGGTTCAATCCCAGGTCAGGATGCATACAGGGGAAACTGATCAATTTTATATCTCTTTTAAAGTTTCTCTTTTACATCAATGTCTGTCTCTCCCATTCTTTCACTCTCCCTCTCTCTCCCCACTTCCTTGCTCCTCTCTCTCAAAATCAATAAACATATCATCAGGTGAAGATTTTAAAAAATAAAAGCAAGTATACTGGAAAGCCTTATGAAGAAACAAATTTCCCTGTTAAAGTAAATACATAGACAATTACATTGTAACTTTGGTTTGTAGCTCCATTTTTTGTTATCTACTTGATTTAAGACACTAATGTATCTAAAACCCCAATTGTTATCTTTGTTTTTGGACACACACATAATAATCAAAAATAACAAAAGAAAAAATGAAACATTTACAAATAGGTGGAAATTAAAAAAAAACACATTCTCAGGATACCAAAGGGTCAAAGAAGAAATCATAAGAGGAATATAAAAAGTACTTACAGGGAAAGCAAAACAAAAACACAACATACCAAAATTTATGAAGTGCAATTAAAACAGTTGTCAGGAAACAAATTTATAGCTGTCAATGTATACATTAAAAAAGAAAGATCTACAATCCATACCTAACTTTACACCTCACAGAACTAGAAAAAGACGCACAAACTAAATCCAAATCTAGCAAAAGGAAGAAAATATTAAAGATTAAAGTGGAAATAGGCAAAACACACAAACAAAGAACATTACAGATTTGAGATTAGGTATGAAGTATAATGTAGACCTAATTGAAGCCCTAAAAAGGGTAGAAAGAGAGAGTAGAACAGAAGCAATCTGAAGAGATAATTGTTAAGAATTTTTCAGACTACAATTCAGACTCTTCGGTCTGTCAATTAAGGCCTCCCACGGCCTGGACCCAACAGCTTTCTAATTTCATCTTCTGCCTCCTTCCCCTGTTGCCAAAAATAGTGGCACTTCCTGATTTTTGCTCATGACATTTTCTGCCTACAAAGTGCTTCACTTCTAAGGATGTTGAAATGCTGTTTGTCTTTGTACAGTTGAAATGTTTTCTGAACATTCTTCCTAATTCCCTGGATCCAAATTAATTGTTCTCACCTATGAAAGCCCACAAGCTCTTTGTTTACATTAAAATGAAGACCTTATTCTGGTCTGACTCCTATTCTCTCAACCACCTTTCTCCTCTGCTGTTCAAAGAAAAGTGTGGGGAGACATTGGCACAGGTAAGCATGGTACTCAAACCCTCCCACAACCACATCAGAATTACAGCTCCACCACAGAGCAGTCATCATTCAGAGAGAGCCCTGTGAAGTCTAGCTGAACAGAAGCTCTATAACTAACATACAGAGAAGAAGCCACATCAAGGCTGGTAGAAAGTAGAGACTAGGACTGTGCTGGTCCCACACCCGCATGTGGCAGATAAAAGTCCAGAGGGATATCTCAGCTCTGGAGGTTTGCCCTGAAGAATGAGGGGTCCCAGACCCATGCCAGACCCCCCAGCTGAGAGTTCCAGTGCCAGGAAGAGAAGTCCTATAACTTCGGTTGTAGAAACCAGTGGGTATTGCGGCTGAGTGAGATGGAAGGCCCCTGAAAACCCAGGCGTTCCTCTTAAAGAACCCATGCATGAACGTACAATACTTGCACTTGTCTGCTCTGAGCTCCAGCGCTGGGGCAGAAGCTTGAAAGGCACCACAGACATATGGGGAAGAATTGAATTGTCTGGCATCAGGACAAGAGCTGGAGGGGCAGCTTTCTGCCAGACAAGGGCTGGCAGAGGCCGTTGTTCCTTTTCTGAGCCCTCCCCACAGAGGTGCCATATCTAAGTCTCCATCAGCCGAGCTAACACTGTTCACCTGGCCCTAGTGATTCACTGAGACCCCGTCCCACTCAACTTACAGGCCCATTTAAGCCATTCACAGTGGCTTCTCCATACAAACAGACTGTTTGGCTCATGCTTTGGACTTTACTAAAATCTCTCAAACAAGCAGCATCTGGCCTCAGCATGTCCAGTACCTCTCCCTAAGAGGCCTCAGGCCCAGCACTAGTGGCAGCCAGCTTTGATTGTTCGGCCTCTCTTGGGTACCAAGAAGCCCAGCACAAGTAGCAGTCATCTGCAGATTGCTTTGTACCTCATGCTTGGTGGCCCTGGGCAGAGCACAGGTGGCAGCTGATCTTGGCCTCCACATTCTGGGAGGCCCTGAAGCCAGCACATCTGGTGAACAGCTTCAGATCACAACAAATCACTACCCATCCACCTTCATAAACAACACACTCAAAGGGTAGACTCAGTTGGCACCAGAGTCCTGCTGAAGTAAGTCCTGCTTCATGGGGTCAGCCCCTGCACAGCTTATCCTCCAAAGTGGTTGCAAGCAGTCCTCATAGCTGAACAGCCTGGGGGTAAATCTCTCCCACTGAGGTGCCAACAGCTGTCAAGGCTGAACTATAACAGGAGGGTATACATAGCTCCCACATGGTAGAGGGGCACACCTGGAGTGCCCCTCTTGGATGATCAAAAAGACTGTGCCACTGGACCCTACAGGACACCTACTACATAAGGCCACTCTACTAAGTCTGACAGATGGAGAGATGTAGCAGTTCTACCTAATACATAGAAACAAAGCAAGAGAGAGACAGCCAAAATAAGACAAAGAAACCTGTCCCAAATAAAAACAGTAAAACAAAACTCCAGAAAAAGAACTAAATAGAATGGAGACAAGCAATCTATACGATAAAGAGTTCAAAACACTGGTTATAAGGATGCTCAATAAACTTAGGGAAAGAGTGTATGAACTTCGGGATAACTTCAACAAAAAGATGGAAAATATGAAAACAGAGATAGCAAACATAAAAAGTAACCAGTCAGAAGTGAAGACTGGATATCAACTGAAATGAAGAATTCATTACAGGGAATCAATAGTGGAGTAGATAAAGCACAGGACCAACCAGAGATCTGGAAGATAAGGAAGCAGAAAACATCCAATCAGAACAGAAAAAATAATAATAATCCCCTCCAAAAAAAGAGGACAGTATAAGGAGCCGCTGGGATGACTTCAAGCATACCAATGTGTGTATCATGGGGGTGCTCAAAGGAGAAGAAAGAGAGGGCAAGAAATTGAAAACCTATGTGAAAAAATAATGTTGAAAAATTTCTCTAACCTAGGAAGGAAATATACATACAAGTTCAGGAAGCACAGAGTCCCAAGCAAAATGAACCCAAAGAAGTCCACACCAAGAAACATTATAATTTAAATGCCAAAGGTTAAAGATAAAGAATCTTTAAAGCAGCAAGAGAAAAGCAGTTAGTTATCTACAAGGGAGCTCCCATAAGACTGTCCCCTGATTTCTCAACAAAAACTTTGTAGACCAAAAGGGATTGACAAGGAATATTCAAAGTGATGAACAAGGAGGACCTACAACCAAGATTACTCTACCCAGCAATGCTATCACTTAGAATTGAAGGATATATAAAGAGCTTCCCAGGCAAGAAAAAGCTAAAGGAGTACATCATCACCAAACCAGTATTAAAAAATTGTTAAAGGGTCGTTTTAAGAAGAAAAAGGGAAAAAAGATTTAAAAATTTGAACAATAAAATGGCAATAAATACATATCTATCAATAATTACTTTTTTTCCTCCGTTCAAGTTTAATAGAAACTACAAAAGATCAAAGGTGATGTGACACTACTGTACATATCAGTTGGTCTGCTCCATAGGTTCAGACCATTTTCTCCAGAAGAAGAAAACTGGCCTCCCCAAACCCTGCAGGAAAGGCCTGTCCTGGCCCATGCCACATCTGGGCTTAGTTTAAGATCTTGTGTTTTAAGCATGACAACAATTAAAAAAGAGGTTTTGTTCTCATGGATGTCTACTGCTGTTGACCCTAAAATGGCCCTGGGCTCACTTCTGCTTAGAGAAATATTCTTTGCTATTCTGGACTTTAGGCTTGATGGTATCACTGCCAGACTTCCAGCCAGCTGGGCTCACTTCCCCATGTTTGTCCGTGAACTGGAAAGCCTGAATTAATCTCAAAGTCTCACCCACATAGTGGCCAACAGAAAAGTTGTTTATGGTGATCTAGTGGAGGATACATTTATCATCAAGGATAAAGAGGCCCCTGAATGTGACATCTTCATCAGTCTTTAAGACCCCATAGTCCTGAGCAATGGCAAGCTTGGAGTCTGACACCAAGGCACTATTCATGGGTCCTAGTCCTCCTTGTTTCTTGGGTGTGTTGATCCATGCCAGGTGACAGAAGTGAGAATCCACAGAAGCACCAATCGCTTGGCAGTTGAGTTTCTTAAATTCTTCTGCCCTATCACCAAAAGCAATGAGCTCCATGGGGCACACAAAAGTAAAGGCAGGAGGATAAAAGAAGAATACATATTTTCCTCCGTAGTCAGATAGGCTGATGTCTTTGAACCAACCATCTGGCATGACAGCTGTGGCTTTAAAGTTGGGAGCAGGGTGCCCAATTTTAGCATTTCCTGAAGACATCTTGCTATTGGCAGCTCGGAGACAGAAATATCGAGACCAGTCAGAAGGATGACTCACATATCAACAATTACTTTAAATGCAAATGGATTAAATGCTCCAATCAAAAGACATATGGAGACTGAATGGATAACAAAACAAGACCTTTATACATGCTGCCTACAAGAGACTCATCAGATCAAAAGACACACAGAGACTGAAAGTATGGGAGTGCAAAAAGATATTTCATGAAAAGGGAAATAAGCAAACAAAAAGCTGGGGTAGCAATATTTATACCAGACAAAAAAAGACTTTAAAACAAAGGCTGTATAACAAGAGACAAAGAAGGACCCTGCAATTCCGGTCCTTCTGGGTATTTACTTCTGGGTAAGTACTTGTCTGGGTATTTATCCAAAGAAACCCAAAACACTAAATTAAAAGACATCCATCCATATGTTCAATGCAGCATTAATTACAATAGCCAGGATATGGAAGCAACCTATGTCCCTCAATAGAAGAATAGTTAAAGAAGAGGAGCATATATACAATAGAATGTGATTCAGTTGTAACAAAGAATCAAATTTTACCATCTGCAACAACATGGATGGACCTAGAAAGTATTGTGCTGAGTGAAATAAGTCAGATGGGAAGACATGTGCTATATGATTTCACGTATGGAATCTACAAAACAAAAGAAACAAACAAGCAGAACAGAAACAGACTCATAGATACAGAAAACATTTTGATGGTTACCAAATGGGATGGAGGTTGATGGGATGGGTGAGAAGGTGAAGGGATTATAGAGCACAAATTTGTAATTACAAAATAGTCACAGGGATATAAATTATGGCATACGGAATACAGTCAATAATATTATAATAACTATGTATGGTGTCGGATAGGTATTAGATTTATCAAGGTTATCATTTAGTAAGTTTTATAATGTCTAATTACTGGGTTGTATGCCTGAAACTAATGTAATATTGAATGTCAACTGTAATTGAAAACACAAATAATTTAAAGTCAAAAAAAAAGAGAAAGATTTGTGGTATACTTTTACCTTTCACTGGAAAAACAACAGCTAAAGGTAATTTATTGCTCAGGGCAGATTTTTAAGCCAAGAATCACAGAAGTACAGGAGAGAGACAACTTAATCAGACCCTAGCTCTCTTGTAGGCATGTGCAAGATCAATAGGAAATAAGAA
>VMDR010018737.1:0-18890 GCA_007922815.1 Macrotus californicus
AAGGGAGAGAGAGAAAGGGAGAGAGAGAAAGGGAGAGAGAGAAAGGGAGAGAGAGAAAGGGAGAGAGAACGGAAGAAAGAGACAAGCCATAGAAGGCAACAATGGTAGGTTTTTCTTATCTTCTCTGAAGCAATAATTTTCAAGTGTTCTTCCATCTTCTACTGTGACACTTGTAGAATCACTAGTGTAATTATTTCAATGAAAGCCTACCGTGGAGGTTTATGTCAATTCTGGGTCTTTGTAAGGGCTCCCTTGTACTTATACTTGCTCTTTTGTTTTGAGGACTGAGCTAGTTATTCATCTTTTGCTGCTGTGGGTAGGTCCAGGATGTATTTTGTATATAGGATAAGCATTAAATTGAATCTGGTATCACAGCTAAATATAAATAACAATGAATTAACAATGAAAAGAAGAAGAAATTACAAGTTTGGTTAAACAATATTATTTTGTATCACTAAATGAACAGCCTACCACTTAAACTACATCAGTCTGCAGATTAAGGGTTTTGAAAATTCTGATTCATGTTAATTTAAATTTTTCATGTTTTATCTGATGACAGTCCTAAACACTATTTACATGCTGCTCACTAGTTACTGTTTATTGCAGATATAATGTAATTTCTATATGCAATTTTCAAATAATGTATCACACCCCATTATACAATACTGAGGTTTTCCAAGTGCCTTCCTTATCCACCATGCTGCTGTTGGAAGGCAGGGGAAGGGGGAGGCAGTCCCACCAACACAGGCTTCCCAGGCCTGAATCCCCCATCATTACCTCAATCCAAGTGGCTTGGGTATGGACAGTGGATCCCCAAACACTGAAACCCATCTCTCATCCACTGGAGTTGAAGGCCCACAAATACTGGACCAGTGGATTTTCATGAACTGGAACCTCCTTCAAAAGCAGATTGCAAAGCTACCTGCCTTTCTCAGGCTCCTTGCTCTCCCCAAGACCTTAGTCCTGACTCTCACTTGTAAGATCCTTTGAACTGGGGCATTAGGCTTTCTCAGAAAAGTCCTGCAGCTACATACACACACATCACATACATACACCATATACACAGACACACATCATGTACATACACATACCACACACATCACATGCACACACTGTGTCTGTATGTATAACTATCTGGGAGCAACTACTGATTTGTAGGTCACAGAACCCTAAGTCCTTGGCCTAAGGTCTTAATGGCCTGGTAATTGTGTACTCAGGAGCCAGTAAAATGTGCAGATTTCTCCCCTTCTCAGTTAGCTTTGGAAGTGTAACAACTACTGAGTTCAAAGGACACCCTGGCCTCAGAGGAATTAAGGGGTGCCGTTAGGAAGCTGATGACCTCGGCAGCTGTCAGAGCTGAAAATTGGCTGCCTTGTGCCTCTTGGCCAACCCCCTTCACATCTGTGAAAGAAACTGGTCACGCTTGAATCACTCCTCTTTTGTCTTCGTGGATTTTAATCTTTCCTCCAAGCCTAAGGGTGTTTATCAGGATATCAGAGAAAGGGAGGGAAAATATGATCTGTATCCCCTCGCCTCACTCCCATATTCTACTAGCAAACAAGTCAGCAGAGGCTGAAGGCTGGGAACAGGTATTTTCTATGTAGAGAGTCTATCACCCTCAAAACAGGGATGGACTGGTAAAAAGTCGTTGCTCCTGATAATGAAGAACGTCTCTAACCCAAAATTGAGAGCAGGTACAGCCCATTTTAAAGAGAATGCTTTGCTTCACTCGATAACTCAGAGCATCCTCTCTTTTCTCACCCCCTCTTTTTGCAACCCCAGGACCCTGGCTCTCCCATGTCAACTCCCAGTACTCCCTTCACCTGAAGGGTCCAGGCCACCGCTGAGCATTTTCTCACAGCATCCACTCTCCCTTCAGTTCCTGAAGTCTCTCCTTTTCACCTCTTAAGCAGCTTCAGAAGACTCACCTCTACCACAAGCCTTCCCAGGTGGATTAGAAAAAAGACTGGGCTCTCACAAGCCCAGCAGAGGAAAAGACCAGGACTCGAAGGCAAGTCCAGAAGTTGTGTCTGCCATCAACTATCTAATGCCACCTCCAAAGTCCCTCTGATGCCACCATCCACAAAATGAGAAGTGGAACCCTGAAGATCTTTCCAACCTTAAAGCCTCATGCTCGATGGCCAATTCTAAATACATATTTCCTATTGACCTTTCTACCAATTAGAAAAATCTCCACCAAGTCCTTACACCTAATATATAATATATATATATATATATATATATATATATATATATATATATATATCTCCATTGCCTCATTCTAGTGTTTTATTTTGGTGGCCTTTTAAAGTGCTCTTGTTAATATATTTTTAATAAAATAAGATTATGCCTAAAGCAGTTGTTTGCACTTGTCTCCAAATGATGTCCAGAGGAATTCTGAACATTTTACAAAACAGGCTGTGTCTGCAAAGCTGAGCATGTGGATGTACATAAATACCTGGATATCTTACCATGGGGAAGCAAAACATTCAGAGTGTGACTCATGTGGAGATTCTGCCATCAGGGAGACACCCTGATTGAACTTGGAACAGCTGCCCACCACGGTATTTGCTGCTGCTGAAATAACCTTGAATGACAAATAGTCTTGATTATGATGAATCACCCCCTTGCCCTCAGAGAGAGCTCAGATTTGAAAAATCTATTAAGACCCTACTGAAATGCAAAACTTAGGGTTTCTATCATCACTGTCTTCCAGACCCTGAAACTGAAATTTTCCAAGCTTTATTCTGTTAGCACATCCTAAACACTATCATTGTTTCCCATAAATGCAAACTTTATTTTGCATGGTGAAAATTAAACAAAATAATGATTAGCTGAGTTAAGGCAAGATTGCAAACTGAGTAACAAGTACAGAGTGTTTAAAGACAGTATCTCTTTTTAGATATCTAAAATTATATTTCTAATTTTTCTTTGTTATCCCTCATTATAGACAGACACTTAAGCAAATAATATTTTTCAAAGGCATGCCCGAAATTAGGTGCCATTTTTGCTTTTAGAATTTAAAATCCATAACTCAGTTTTTAAAAATACTGTTGGCTTTTTCCACTATCCTGCCTTGTATCCCTGTGGGATAAAAAACCCTGTCAGGCATCCTGAAATCTCCAGGGAGTAGATGGCAGAATGTGCTTCTGACCACTGAAATACTCTCATTGTTCACAAACTAGCCACACCACCGAGAGACTGACCTCTTTCCAACACTGACAAGTGAACATGAACAGCCCTGCAGACTTTGATTGGCGGTTCATTGGGTCTCTGACCTTGAATGACATTGCTGGCAGATTTTGATTGGCAGGCTGCACTACAGCAGACCACCTCTAGTACACATGCCCACTCTCCAGAAATTAACCCTTATCTTTTTAAAAACATTCTCACGTTTCCAAAACATGGACCAAATATGAACCCAAATGTGACTGCAGGCATCAAACAGCCTGGGGGGAAAAAAAGCATGATTTTTAATTTACAACACTCAGATCCCACTGTAATTGACATATCTAGTAATGCAGTTGGTCAGCCTATGGCTGCATCTCCATGAGGCCAAACATCAAAATTAGATGTGAGAAATTCAGGCAGTCATACCGATGTCGTCCCCAGGACACCAAACACTCAGATACTTAGGCACTTCTGCATGGTTCTCGACATGCAGACAAAACATCTGGGTGACTGATGAAAGGTTTCAATTTTCTCTGGATGTCCAGGTATATGATGGGAAGTCTCAGTCACAGTCATGGGCGGTCCTTCTGCATGAGCCTGAGCAAGACAGGGGCTGGTGTGGCCCTCACTTTTCTGGTGAATGAAAATATACTGACTTTAACCCAGTACTGCACAAATTTTTCCCTAGTAAATAAAAATATATTTTCAAATAAAATGCCACATATGTCTTTTAAAAACATTGCCTTGCTTTTAAAATAAAATCAAGATGCTCCAAAGTTGGCAAGAAATTGTGACCTTCCCATACTCCTGGTTAAACAAGGCATGTTTTACACCTTTGTTCAACCTGGTTCCTCCAGACACACCACTAAAATGTAAACAAAAGTATGTACAAATTACAAACCTGCAAATGTAAAGAAAATGAGGAGACAACAACAAGTGAAGAGCAAAAACAATTTTGAGGTTGGAAACAAGAGGAATTAACAGAGCTGAAACTTAGCCAATAAACGCCTGCAGAGAAGAGTAAGAAATACGACAGTTCCTCCCACAGCATCCTGGGGAGGCTCAGGAACTGGAGATCCCCATTGCCATGACATAAAGGGTAGATGGGACTCAAAACAGGACAAGTGGACAAACGTCGGTATAAGAGGCATCCAGATTTCCAGGCTCCCTCTCAAGCCACAAAAAAACCAGCCATCTCTTACCCCACTGAGAGGTTTATTATCTGTTCTCCTGAGTCTCCTGCTTGCCAACTGCAGATCTTGGAATTTGTCAACCTTCACAACCATGTTAGCCAATTTTTATGATAAATATATTTACACCATATATATGTAACTGAATAGATAGATAGATAGATAGATAGATAGATAGATAGACAGATAGATAATCCTATTGGTTCTGTTTCTCTGTAGAACCCTAATACAAACAATGAAGTTCCAAGGAAGAAGAGAATCTCAAGGAGTAGATAAGTGTTGTGCTAAATGTCCATAAAGCTAAATGAAAATGAGGGTCAATAAGTAACCTCAGGGTTGGGTAATCTTGATATAAAAAACTCTTACTAGACCAAGGAAACTAGTTATAAAGTCTCTCATTTTAGTCCAGCAAATCTCATCAAATATTTTCAGACAATAGATCAGATGAAGGTTAAAGGTCAAAAATCACATTCAAATATATGTTCATATATTTGTCACATATAGACAAATACGTGAAAAATGGTATAGCTGGTATCAATCAACCTGCAAAGCACATTACTCAGAACCAGGGAATTAGTCCTAGCAGAGATGACTTTGTTCAATGTATAAGTTTCCTGTGACTATTATAATAAATTATCTCAAATTCGATACAACAGAATTTACTCTCTCACAGTTCTGGAAACCAAAATTCCAATATCAGTTTTATTGGGCCCAGACCAAAATGTCGCCAGGGCCACTCGCCCTCCAGAGACTCTCGACAAGAATGTTTCCTTGCCTTTTCCAGCTCCTAGATCTGCATCCCTTGGCCCCTGAGTCCTTCCTCCCTCTTCAAAGCCAGCGGCCCAGCCTCTTCTCTCTCTGACTCTTCCCTCTGCTTCCTTTACCTGGCTTTCTTTCTGTGTGTATCTGTGTCAAATCTTCTCTTATATAAATACAATGTCACTGCACTTAGGGTCCACCTGTACAATCCAGGATAATCTCTCCATCTCAAGATCCTTAGGTTAATCACATCTTCAAAGTCCTTTTATTTTTATTTATGTATTTATTCCTTATAAGTTAACACACACAAGTTCGAGAGATTAGAACATGGATATCTTTTGGAGGGGGGTCGTTATTCAGGCTGCCACAGTTGGTATTCCATGAACTGTGTCAAAATGTGTACCCTAGCAACCCAGCTGACTCATCACTCAGCCTAGGTTTTAACCTCAAACATTCAAGCTCAAGTACTTGAAAGAGAAACACCCTAAAACCTGGGCCAAAGCACAACCAGAAAAAAAAATACAGGTATTTTAAAGACAGAACCGGAGATAAGACCCCTTTAAGAAAGATAATTCACAGTTGTGGAAGGCCTGTCACTTAGCAAGAGCCGTGAACCAATCAGATGCTCTGTCAAGGGCAAGGCAAGAGAAAACCTGCTAATTGGATTGGCTACCTTAATGGGCCAGAAGTCAACAAGTCAGAATGAAAAATATACTCAATTCAGCCACCTGGAATTGGTTGTAAAAAGGATGCAATAAAATAGGTCAATTTTCAGGAACTAGTGAGAGGGTCCATACCCAAATAGACTGAATGTTTCTGTCTTTACATACCTATTTGTCACTTTGTAACTATAGCCTTAAGCCACTCAAGATGGGTGATCTATCTTGTTTTTAAAGGGTTAAAAAACAGTAAATAAATTTATTCATTTTAACACATCCTTCCCAACTACGGCCACTCAACTAAATCTGTTTTGAGTTTGACCAATCGTACTGGTTCCTTCCCTGCTCAATGACATAGTTTATCCTTTTTAACATGTTAATACTGTTTCAGTGCATATTTTCACTCAAGTACTTCTGTATGTGCCCTCTTCTCGGAATGCCAACACACTACATGCAATTCTGTTTTTAATATTCCTCCAACAGAGAAAATGTTTTTGTAGTGGATTAAATATTTGTGACTCACATGGTATACTCAGCCACAAAATTGGACTCACATTTTGACTGTTCATAGCACATTAAAATGGTTGTTGGAAATGTAGAAATGGATAATTCTGAAATGGCATTATCCTTGGGGAACTTCTCTTGGTCCTGACCTGCCATCCCTAGTTCACTCTTTCGAAAAAAATACTTACTGAGCATATGCTCTGCAGAGTCCCTGCTCCTAAAGTGTTCACAGTAGAATGAAACAGAGTCAGGAAGAGATGGCCTCATACTTCCCAGATTCTGGATTTTTATTATAGATTAGAGCTGTATCAAGGCTACTTGTCCTGTGTGCCATAATGGGTTGAATAAATCCTCACAAAATTCATGTCTACCCAGAACATTAGAATTTGACCTAATTGGAAAATAGGGTCTTTGAAGATGTAATTAGTTAAGAATCTTATGATGAAATCATCATACATTTAGACTAGTCCCTAACTCAAGTGACCTACTGAGATCATTATTCCTTTATCCATTCTTTATAGTAAACATCTTTCCAGGATATTTTTCTAGTTCTCCATTAAGTTGACAGTTTATTCCTGTTTTAGTGATGTTGACATTATTCCTACAAGCCTTTGCTTTGTGTCTTTTATTTTCTCCCCTATCTGACATGTTAGTGGCATTCCCACAAGAGTATCTGCTTATAGGACCAGCACTTAGCTTATCTTTCTTTGGCCTATAAGTCTTAAAGTTATTAAAGCTAAATATCATGTTTACAGAAAACTACCATTTGGACTGAATTGACCAAACACATGATATGGTATTTCCCTATACTCACAATTAATCATGTGTTTGAGTGAAGAAACCAAGCAGGTCAACTGTTTTGACATCAATTTAATTCAATGCCTTCACTTCCACATAAAACACTGCCTTGTCTATCTAGCCAGGTTTAGATATTAAAGGTAAAAAATAAATGCTACTGCCCCATTACAGGCTGATATATCTGCTAACTCAGGGTGGTTAGCCAATTTGTCCTTTCTTGGTCAGATCCTGGGAGCACATTACTATATTATTGAGAAGTGGACAGGGAAGGCAAGAAATGCCAACACTGGGAGTCAAACAGGGACTGAGGAAAGAGAAACCCTAGCTATGCTGCAGACAGAAGCAAGGTATAGCCCTTCTGCATTACTAAGGTCCTGCTGCCCAAGGAAAGGCCAGGGGGACTCAAGTCCTCCGGGCTGCACACAGACCCAGTCCAGATGTCAGAATGCCACCAGCATGTCGTTAAGGGCAGATAACTAAAGGACAGAGCAAAGGCTTGTAGGAATAAGGTCAACCTTATCTAAACAAGAAAGTGTTTACAAGGGGATAGTAAGAGCAGGTGCAGTTCCAACAGGAAATCAACAACAGGCATGAGCGAGGAAGGAGAAATAAAGACAAACTAATTCCGACAGAGTATAAAATTCTCTGGAGCCCAAGACAGCAAATAGAGTCAGGGAAGGGGATGGGAGCTTTAGCATTTATAAAGCACATCCTAGGCATTAGGCACTGTGCTAAACACTTTCGATATATTATTATTTAACTGGCCCATTTCACAGTTGAGACTCAGAGGAATTAAATGACTTGACCACCTAAGTGTAACTGACAAGCAAATTCAGACTCAAGTCTGTCCATGTCCGTAGCCTAAGCTCTTTCTACGGTCTCATCATTGCTCTAAGTATGGACTGAGACCACCTGTGTCCAAGTCACCTGAGTTGCTTGTTAAAAATGCAAGCCCATCACTCCTGAATCAGGTTTTCTCTAGGTCAGGGGTGTCAAACTCATTTTCACTAGGGGCCACATCAGCCTTGCGGTTGCCTTCAAAGGGCCGAATGTAATTTCAACTCCTTAACAGTTAAGGCATAGTTACATTTATACAGTCCTAAAATTACATTCGGCCCTTTGAAGGCAACCGCAAGGCTGATGTGGCCCCTAGTGAAAATGAGTTTGACACCCCTGCTCTAGGGGATCTTATACACACTGAAGTTCTAGAACTACTATCGACCATGAACTACTATCCACCAAGAACTACCTCCTCTCTTAGGGAGGCCTGTCCTCTGGGCTTTAAGTACATGTGCCTCATGTTGAGTGATGGTCCTAGGTTCTGGCAGGGCTGAGTCCACAGTGAGGGTGACGTGCCCCAGCTACACAAAGGCAGGGGCTGAAAATCCAGGCTGCTTCTCCACAGGGCATGGTGAGCCCAGCAGCCCCACTGATCATCAACCCTGGGTTTTGCCTTAGAGCCTCCACACCTGATACCAGAAGAAACCAAATAAGTAGCCAAAGCCATGTGGTCAGAACTGCAGCAGCCATCAGGAGGCCAGCTGTGGCACTAGACTCAAAATCCCTGACACTGAAAGTCAGGTCTCTCTTCTTCCTCTGTGAAAATTTGTTTCTTCACATTACCTCCACACTAGTTTCAGCCTCTTCATCTAAAATCACAGCATTAGCTGACATTAACTGAGAATTTGCAGTATAGCAGGCCCTTTTCTAGAACTTTTATATGTATTTATTTATGTGAGCCTAAAATCACTTGATGAAATAGGTACGATTTCTGTCCCCATTTTACAAATGAGAAAACTAAAGCACTAAGAGATTAGGCAATTTGCCCAGGGTCACCCAGCTGGCATGTGCTAAAGCTGGGATTCTAGTCAAGAAAGAAACCACATCTTCCGTCACAACACTCTTTTCTCTCTGACAATGGCTGTGATGCCACCTTCCACATTTCTGGTGCTCATTAGGAAGGTTTACGTGCCATCCTTGGGCTCAAATTAGGAGTCAAACGCTGCCCTGAGCATTTGTGTCCGAGTCAAATACTGCCCCGAGCATTTGTGTCTGACCAGCTATGACGGGGAGAAAGGAATATCTCAGCAAATTTGACTCAGTCACATAAGATTCTGCTGTGGACATGATGTGAGGCTTAAGCCAAATGAGCAGAGTGGCCAAACCCCAGTAGGTACCTGCCATCCTGTTAAAGTTCTAATTTGGGAATCCTAAAATGAAAAAAAAAAACCCTCTGCCTTGGAAACAGAGAGATAAAATCAATATGAAGGTGGATCTTTCAAGAGTTCCTGGGCACAAAAAAAAAAAAAAAAAACACAGGACATGCTAGAGGATTGTCTCCAGTGGCTGAAGTGTCTACAACTGCCCAACAAGGTAAATCAAATCTGCTGCCAATACATTCTTCTGCTGTCCAGATAAAACGGCAGACTAAGCTGGTGAACTTTCACCCTTCACCCGCGCTCTTCAAGCCAAAGTACAGATTTAAAAAAATCAATAACCCCAATCGATGGGAAAATATTTTTAGTCTCTAACTGAACGATATGTTTTGACAAGGCCAAAGAGGAGCACAAAAGAATGGCAAAAGATAAAAGACAGAAAATTAGGAATTTGCTTTATTGGGGGAGGTGGAATCACCAATCACTTTCTTTTTCCCTTGCTGACATTTGTCTAAATTATCTCACAGCAAGGAAATAAAGTGTAAGGAGATGAATTTATAAAACGGCATGATTCACCGCCAAGCACCTTAAAACCTATTATTGCTACCATTTTCTGTTGCCATTTCTAAGAAAGCCATCTAGTGAAATGCTTGTCTTCAGAACAGAGAGAGAGGCCGGAGCATCTCCCCAAAGTGGACAGAACAAATGATGGAACACAGCCTTCCGCCCCCCGCCCCATCCTGGAGGTTGCATCCGATACTAAACACACTGGAAAGTGTTTAAAATCCACCCAATTTGGCTCCATTTTCTCTCAAAATAACCACGTTTTTCATAACCCAATACCCTGAAGGTTTTTTCATAACTGAGCAAATTAAACACATAATATCACCTTGTCTTCTGGCCCCTTAAGCAGTAATTTATTTTTGTACACAGACCTAAATCCACTATATTTCCAAAAATAATTTCACATTTTTTCTATAATAAAGAAACATGAGACCCTGAATAAAATAAACAGAAATTATCAAGCACTTGTTTGCTCTGTTGGTCCAAGAAAATCTGGAACATAGAGAATCGTCTTGCCAATTAAGTAACATTTTTAATTGTTTATAGCAGTAACAACTGGGGAATAGACAGATTTACAAGATTCAAAACTCTATATAAGTCCAATAGACTAATAGTTGGAGTAGCAAACTATCAAACTATTTTACTTATTAATGCATTTCCTCCTTTCCCCCAATATCAATGCCCTGTCTATTTTTTGACAAGCCTTTGGCTTGAATTTAAAAACTATCATTTTACTAAAATTTCTAATTTGTCCCTCTACTATAAGTTTAAATACACACTTCTTATATAAATATATACCCAGGCTGATGGTTCCATCTATATAATGAGAGCCAATTCAACCCACAAAAATTGGTCAATTAAGTATAAAAAGGTTTCCAAATCAATGTTTTGGCATCACATATTTTGACAGTCAAAGCGTCTCTTCAATAGCTATTTGGTCAGCCAAGTTTTTACACTGTTTGTAAGTTGCTTTTGCTTGAGACTGACATAGCCTCTATAATGGCAATCATTTTGGAAGGATGCAAAGATTCGGACAGTCCAGCTCCCTGGGGCTATCCCATAAGATCCCTTAACCAGTCTTGAACACTTAGTTTCTGTTTCTGTTAGTGGTGAAAAGCTTCCAGCTGCTACTATGCCTGCTTCACAGACTCTCCAGTATACTTTCATCTACTCACACTTTTGTAATATGAATGATGTATTTCTCTGTCTCTAGCAATAAAAATCAGGTAATCTTGTTTCTTTTTTCTGAGCATTTACTATGACATGCTCTCTGTAATTAGCATTTTTTACAAACCTGATCTCATTTATCCTCACAATAAACCTACAATATAAGTACTATTATCCCCACATTACAGGAGAGAAAAAGCCTTAGGGAGATGAGATTATTGCTCAAGGCCACAACAGATAAGTGGTATTGCCAAGGCATAAACTCACTTATGTCTGATTCTGATATTTACACTACTAGCTCATTCAGCTGATGCTACCACCACCTAGATGGAATGGAGATGATCAGATTCACTATCGGCAGTAATTGGAATGACAAGAAAATTACACTTGATCAAGTCTGTAGTTCACAAATCATTCTGTCATATTCAAGTGGGCATGAAAGACACTTTTAATTTATTAAGTTCTTAGTTATAATACATTTATTAAGAATCTTTAATTCTGGGATATTTATGTAGATATAGTTCATTAATAAATTCCCAATAGGAAATTTATTAATAAGGAATACTGTAATGAAAGAATAATGCATGAGAAGTACATTATGAACACATTACAAGTACAACCTGTATATATAGTTCATAAGCAGGCGGTATGTCAAAACCAAGAATGTAATATATATTACCAATGAAGACTCATTTCCTTTGAATCTTCTAGATAATTTTGTAATGTCAAATTGCTCTATTTCACATATTTCCCCCAAAAGACTGCCAATGAAAATGCCATGCTTCAGGTTGCCCACTTGTTTGTTCTTTCACAGAATGCCCAGAGGACTTAGGATAATGTGTTCCCACTTTTTAAAATTCCCTGAAAGTAGTTACCATGGTGGTTGATTGCTGAAGAAACAGTGATTGAAATGAGTAGGTAATTGTGATGTTGAAAGCTTTCAACATGCCCAGAAAAGTGTGATGACTACTTGAATTAGCTAACAAAAATATGTCAAGTTGCTGCCAAAATATCTGTCACAGAAATCCATTATTTGCAGTTGGGAAGTCACCAACAGTGTGAAAAACCAAAACGACCCTTTATAACTCTGACTAAATAATCTGTGACTACCATTTGCAAGTAAAACTGAGTGTACGTGTGAACCCCAAAATGTTTTGAGAATGGGGAGACCTGCAAGACTCAGTGATTCATTGGTTGTTATGATGTTCAAAATATTCTATTTCAAAAGGGACTAAGCTCTTCTTAGCAAAATCAATTTAGCTAACTCCTTTTCTCATTTCCGTAAACCCCAAAGCTTGTTCTGATTAATAAAATAACATTAATAGTAATAAAGCTGCTAACTTTGATTAAGCTCACTGTACACAAGGCGCTTTGCTAAGTGAGACTTTACATTTATTAACTCATTTAATTCTCATCAAAACTTATCAGCTACCTACTATAATTCTCCCCATTTTAAAGACAACAACTGAGATTAAGCAATTTCCCCAAAGGCATGAAACTAGTAAACCATGTAGCCAGAGTTCATTAACTTACACATCACTAGCCACATAGCAGGCCCTCTTGGAGCGAGAAAATTAACAGGTAGTCACAGCGCCTATTCTTATGTAGCTTACAATTTAGACTCCCAGGGCTGACTTCAAAGTCCATGCTTTTATCCACCACACCAACCCATCCACAGGTGTACATAGATGGCTCACTTTGTTGGAAAAGGCAGTCTCATGAACGCAGCCTTTCTGGGTCCTAGGGCACTTTCCTTACTAAGAGTAAAGGACCCCTCACAGCCTGTGCTATGCTCACCACCTTACATGGGAACATTTTTTTCTCTGTTCAGGCTTAACGCCTGCTCCTTTGTTCTGCTTAAGGGTGTGCCTCATATGGCACCTGGCCATCCCACTCCTCCAGGGAGAGGATGGGGTCCTCTGATGCAGCACAAAGGCCCTGCATCACCCACTGGGAGGAATCCACTGGCCATGGAGGCCAACGTCCACTACTGAAGCTGATCTTGCCATCTTCTCTCTATGGGAATAAAGTGTTGTTCCATCCGTATTACACTGACCATGTTGTATTTTCCTTGGTAACTCCAATACCAGGATGCAGCAGAAGTGACCAGACTTCCACTCCTGGTGATAGGCAAGAGGTGCCACTTGCCCAACACATGTCATTCAGATACTTTATGTGTTATTTTTCTCAACCTTCAAAACATCCCAGTAAGAGACAGAATGAGGATATGAATTCACAGGAAAATCATACCAACTTCCTCAGTAGCAGTGAAGCTCCCTTTGCCATGGGAGTCTGCCTAATGCTCTGTCACCCCTCTATGCCTTCTCTTCTATTCCCACCACCTTCCCTGAAGAACTTACTACCTGAAGCCCTAATTGTGAAAAATCCCTCCTGGCTTCTGTCACATATGCTGGCTTCTCTTATTCTTGAGGTCCTCAAGAGTCAGCTCAAGTTTTCTAAAATAGCAGCTTCCTCATGTGATTGTCCCAACTAGGAAACCCTCACTGGATCCTCTCACAGTCTACCCAATAAACTCTCATTCCAGAGCCTGGCATTTGTAGCCCTCTACCATGTGGGCCCAGATCATTCTCCAGCCATATCACTCCTGCTCCTGGGCATGAACTGCCTCCCTCGGGCACACTTTTTCTCCACTGACCCTCACCTGCTCTGTTCACACACACCATGCTCAGTAGGTTCAGAAGCCAAGAAGTGCCTCTGTTCACCTGGTCCTCCTGCCTGGAGTGTTCCCCTGTCATCTCTGGATGCAAACACAAATCCTTTTGTCCACGAGTCTCTCCTCCACCTTGCCAGTCCATGCTCAGCTTGTTTTCCTTTCATAAGTCAGTGCCATATAGCTGACATGCACTCATTCAACACACAGGTTTGAATGACAATTTTGTTCATTTACAGCATAAAAAAGAAAAAAGCACAGTCTCTATTATAAGAACTCACAACATCAAACATGTTCAAAATGTGTGCAGTACTAAAAATATATGCAAGGTAGAACCCTGCCTGGTGTGGCTCAGTGGATTGAATGCCAGCCTGCGAATAAAAGGGTCTCCAGTTCAATTCCCAGTCAGGGCACATGCCTGGGTTGTAGCCCAGGTCCCCAGTAGGGGGCGTGTGGGAAGCAACCACACATTGATGTTTCTCTCCCTCTCTTTCTCCTTCCTTTCCCCTCTGTCTAAAAATAAGTAAATAAAATCTTTTTAAAATATATATGCAAGACTGAGAGGCATACTGGGTGAGGGCAGGAGGGCAACACTAGTGAATAGCTCAACCAGGAGCAAGACCCAGACAGGATCAGCTTCCTGATGAAGCAATAGGAGTACCTAAGGCACTCATGCAGGAAGAATAGGACTAGATTCAAGGACTCACTTGCATAAATAATTTATAGTTTCCTTACCTGTCCTATTCAGTTCACAAGGTTGTTTTGAGATTTCAATATGACAAGAAAGAAAGTTAGAATTTTTCATCAAAAATTCTAAAGCAAATTGAACTGTAGAAATTATTGTGCATAGATTTTGCCTCTCCAGTTAAATCCTAAATTCTGTTTTCACCATCATTATTTTTTATTTGTTATTATTTTAAAATTATATTTTATTGATCATGCTATTATAGTGGTCCCAATATTTCCCCTTTTGCCCCCCTCCACCCAGCATCCACCACTCCTTCTGGCAACACCCACACATTTGTTCATGTCCATGGGTCATGCATATAAGTTCTTTGGCAACTCCATTTTTTATACTGTACTTTACAGCCCCATGGCTATTCTGAAACTACCAATTTGTATTTCTTAATCTCCTCATCTCTTCACCCATTCCCCCAGCACCCCTCCCATCTGGCAACCATCAAAACACTCTCTGGATCTATGATTCTGACTCTATTCTTCTTGTTTGCTTAGTTTGCTTTTTAGATTCAATTGTTGAAAGATATGTATTTATTGCCATTTTATTGTTCATAGTTTTGATCTTCTTTTTCTTAAATAAGAAATATTTCATATAATAATGGTTTTATGATGATGAACTCCTTTAGCTTTTCCTTATCTGGGAATCTCTTTATCTGCCCTTCGATTCTAAATGATAGCTTTGCTGGGTAGAGCAATCTTGGATGTAGGTCCCCGCTTTTCATCACTTTAAATATTTCTTGCCAATCCCTTCTGGCCTGCAAAATTTCTTTAATCAGCTGACAACCTTATGGGAATTCTCCTGCAGGTAACTAACTTCTTTTCTCTTGCTGCTTTTAAGATTCTCTCTTTATCTTTAACCTTTGGCATTTTAATTATGATGTGTCTTGAAGTGGGAGCCTTTACATGCATCTTGTTTGGGGCTCTCTGTGCTTCCTGGACATGCATATCTATTTCCTTCACCCAATTAGGGAAGTTTTCTTTCATTATTTTTTCAAATAGATTTCTAATTTCTTGCTCTTTCTGTTCTCCCTCTGGCACCCCTATGATGCAAATGTTGAAATGCTTGAAGTTGTTCCAGAGGCTGCTTACAGAATCCTCTTTTTTTTTGTATTTTTTTTTCTTCTTGTTGTTCTGATTGGTTATTTTTTGCTTCCTTATGTTCCAAATCATTGTTTTGATTCTCATCTTCATCCATTCTACTATTTCCATGTAAATTGCTCTTTATTTCAATTAATGTATCCTTCATTTCTGACTAGATCTTTTTTATGCTGTTGAGATCCTCACTAACTTCCTTGAGTTTCCTTATAACCAGTGTTTTGAACTCTGGATCTGATAGATTGCTTATCTCCATTTTGTTTAGTTCTTTTTCTGTAGTTTTGATCTTTCCTTCATTTGGGCCATGTTTCTTTGTCTCCTCATTTTGGCAGCCTCCCTGTGTTTGTTTCTATGTATGAGTATTAGGTAGAGCTTCTATGATTCCCTGTATTGGTAGTGTGGCCTAATGTAATAGATGTCCTATAGAGTCCAGTGGCACAGGCTCATATAGCACCTAAGTTGGGCACTCAAGGTTCACCCTCTGTATGGACTGGGTACATCTTCCTCTTGTACTTGTGTCTTGGTTGCTGTTGGTGGGCCAGTGGAAGGGACTTACCCAGGCCAGTCAGCTGGGAGGATTAGCTATGACCACTGACCACCACCCCGTCCTCTGTAGAGGATCAGCTGTGCAGGGGCATGGTGGTAGTGTTCCACATGGTCTGTAACTGTCCACTGGGTGCACAGACTCTGGGGTTTCCCAAATGGTACAGGCTAAGGTCAGTTCCCACCTGTATTCTGCCCAGGATCACACTGCATGAGCTATAAAGCAATCTGTACATGGCTGCTACTTGGAACTAGAATGATGTATACCTCAAATATGGCAGCAAAGCAGAGCCACCTGACATCTTGGTTTGCCCACTGAGGGTCTCCATGGCCATGAGAATGGGCTGGATGTAAAAGACCCTGGCCCTCTTTTCTCACATGCCACATAGCCACCTGAGTTACTTTGAGACAGGAGAGGTCCACATAATGATTAAGTCTGAATATCTCAGAAGCCTATGAAAATGAAGGTTCTGAGTCTGATTTCATCTGAGTTCAGGAAAATGAAGAAGTGAACTTTTTCTTTCACATCTGAAAGTATGGACTGAGGCTCTGACCTACTGCAAAGGCCTCCACTGATCATTACAGCCTGAGCCAGGAATGCCTCCAGCCTTCCTTTCATCTTTGCAAGGGAGAAACTGGCTAGGATAGGGTTCTTGAAATTGCTTTTCCTTATGGAAAGGACATTTTATAGATACACACAGAGTACCACAAACATAGAATTCAGAAAACCTGAGTTTGAATCTGAAGTCATGTGGCCTTGGGCAACTCAATAAACCTCTCTGAGCCCCAAATCAATAAGATTCTGTTACCTCACAGGGCTGTGTAGAAGATAAAAGAGAATCATGTGTATGAAAATGCTAGGTGAAATAAAAAGTCCTAACATTAACACTTTCTTCCCACAAAGGGGAGAAAAGAATAAAAAATAATTTCAATTTTATTTTCTAGCTCTGGCTATAAAGCCAATTCAGATGTGCCATTGAGATACCTGTTTGTCAGTGTAGATGTTCATTGTCATGCAGGGAATGGAAGTTCCTTTTCCTCATCTCTGTAATTTCTTACAGTAATAAAGGCAACTTAATGCACAGCATCTGAGGCAAACTAGCTCCAAACTGTATTCACTATGCTCCCACTCTCATTACTTCTTCACATGTGTGGTATTATGTAATGTTGGCCAACATCTGGGACATAGAAATCCCAAAGTTTCAATAGATGAACAATGCAGAGGCTTATTGATCAACCATTTGATCATCCAATGCAGATGCAGGAGGGAGGAGGGTGGAGAGGATGGGTGCTGTGCTCTATCAGTCCTTCTAGGACTCAGGGTTCCAGTGGCTCTGCTATCTTCAGCATGATTTCGAGCTGCACGCCATTGACATCCAGCTGGCAGACAGGAAGACACAGGGACTGGATGAGACACAAACTCAATCCTTAAACATCTCGACATGGAGAAAGAAAATGAAGCTAGAGGCCTCATACATCCTGATTTAATATATATTAAAAAGCTACACTAGTCAAAACAAATAGTGTTGAAAAAATTGAATACCCACATGCAAAAGGATAATGTTGGACCCTAATCTTATACCAGACACAAAAATTAACTCAAAATGGATTAAAGACCAAAACATAAGACCTAAAACTATAAAACTCTTAGGAGGAAACATAGAAGGAATGCTTCATGGCATTAGATTTGACGATTAATTTCTTGGACATGATACTAAACGCATAGGCAATAAAAGCAAGAATAGGCAAGTAGGACTACATCAAACTTACACAATTTTGTGCAGGAAGGAAACAATCAACAGAATTAAAAGGCAGCCTACAGAATGGAGAAAATATCTGCAAGTCATATCTGTTAAAGAGTTAATAGCAAGAATATATCAAGAATTCCTACAACTCTACTACAAAAAACAAATAATACTCAAACAGATTTTTCTCCAAGAAGATACACAAAAGGCTTAGAAGCATATAAAAGGATGCTCAATATTTCTAAGCACCAAGAAAATGCAAATCAAAACAACAAGATATCACCTCATATTCATTAGGATGGTCCTTAAAACAACAACAAAAAAAAACAGAAAATAATGTTGGCAAGAATTATTGTCAAGAATGCAAAGAAGTTGAAAACTTTGTGTACTGTTTTAAGAATGAAAAATGGTGCAGCTGCTATAGAAAACAGTATGGAGGTTCCTTAAAAATTTGAAAATAAAATTACCATCTGATTCAGCAATTCCACTTCTTGCACATATCCAAAAGAACTGAAGACAGAACCTCAAAGAGATATGTGCAAACCCATGTTTGTTGTAGTACTATACACAATACCCAAGAGATGGAAGTAATCTAAATGTCCACTGACAGGAAAACAGGTAAAGAAAATGGGGTATATACATACAATGGAATATTATTCAGCCATTAAAAACAAATAATTACTCTCATAATGCAACAATGTGGATAAATCTTGAGGACATTATGCTGAATGAAATAAACTAGTCACAAAAAGACAAAGACTGCATGATTCCTCTTAGATGCGGTATCTAAAATAGTCTAACTCTTAGAAACAGAAAATAGGATGGTGGTTGTCGGGGGCGGGGGGCGAGAGAGAAAAGGGGAGCTGTTGGCAGAGAGTTTCATTCCTGCAGGATGACAAAGTTCTAGAGATCTGTTACACAGTAAGGTGTCCTTTACTGTACCCTAAAAACGGTTAAATGAAAAGAAAAAAAGGTGATGTATATGCATACTTATTGAGATACAGATGATATATTACAAGAAGAAAGTTACAAAACAGAAAGTATAATATAATCCCATTTTTGTAAACATGTGTATATGTTATATGTGTATATATACATGCATATGTATTTATAACACATATATTGCATAC
>VMDR010018738.1:0-18890 GCA_007922815.1 Macrotus californicus
TCTCCTCTATGGACCCGGCACCTCTTCTCTCCCCCACCCGAGGGTTCTCCCCTCACCAGCCCCCCTCGCTGTGCCTGTGTCCCTGCCCAGTCTGTCTGTCTTGGGGGCCCTGCCACCCCAGCGCCCTTCATCCTGCATCCTCACCCAGGACTCCTCTCTCTCTTTGCCTCCCTCACCTGCCCTCAATGTTCTGAGGTTTCCAAGTTGGGAGCAGGAGGCGGGAGTCCATCCAGGGCTCCTCGCGGGCTTTTGGGGCAGGAGGCAGGTCAGCCTGGAGTAGGGCTGCCAGGCCAGAGGCCCTGGGGTGGAAGGACCTTTGTGACGCCCATGTTTTCTCTCTTTTCTGTCTGTCCTGGACTCTGGACACTGCCTGGAGGAATCAGAGCTGTCCCAGGCCAGCGGGAGGAGGAAACAAGGAAGAAGCCCAGAGACAGGGAGCGAGCTGCCTAAAGCCACAAGGCATGTACGCGGCCGGCGGAAGACCAGGAGGACCGGGAGGGCCTCCCTGGGGTTGCCCAGAACCGGCTCCTTCTGGACTCTGCTGATCCCTGAGCTCCTGTCCAAGCTCAGCGAGGAGAGGGCTGCCTCCTTTCTGCTCCATTCCCCTCCCCAACCCTCGACTGTCCCCTCCCCTCAGGCAACACATCAGCAGTGGGGAGGACGCAGAAAACAGGCACCCAGAGCTCCGGAGGAACAGCATCCGCTAGGACCGAGGCTTCGTGGGAACTGACCTTCCCAAAGGACCACCCGCGCGCCCTGCAGGGAGGGCACTTCTCTCCACCGAGGGGGAAACCTGGGTCTGCTTGAGGCCCGTCTGTGTGAAAGCCTCCGTCTCCACCTGGCGGCAAAGGGTGGAACTGCAACCCAGCTGTATTAGACCGGGGACTGGCCGGGGACAGTGACTAGAATGCAGGATTGGGGTGGGGAGGTGGCATTGGTGGGTAAGGCAGGGAGAGGGAGAATTTCCAAAATTCTGTAAAAAATAAAATAATTTGCTCCTAGGCAATACATACATACTCAGCAAGCCCCTTGTATGCTGACTTGCACACCGCTGGACTTCACATATTTTCCAGTCGTTCTGGGTAGATTCTGCGTTGCCATGGAAACGCATACGGGACTGGGCAGGGACACAACGGAAGGTGGATTTGGCTATACAGTTTGACGGGGAGCCTAGTGCTAGGAACTGGGCCAAAATGAATTTGCTGCCTTTGTAATGACGCTGTTATCCCCACTGAATGGAAGTGGGTCCAAAGGCGAGTGACAGCTAAAGGGACCCCACCAACGGGGTCCCCGATCCTCACCATGGAGTCCCGCAGATGGGTTAAAAGGAGCCTACAGAATCGCTTCCAAGAGCCACGTGCTACAGCGCACAATTTATAGTAGTAAAGAAGCTTTTAAAAATACTAAAATTAGCCTTACGTATTTTCAAAGCTTGTCAGCGAGTCTGTGCTAAGGTCACCTGAATGACAATATGAAACTCTAGGCTGGGAAAGGGGCTTCGCCAACGCCAGGGGAGCAGGTGACATTTTGTAGGGCGAAGGAGGGCCTCCAAGGGGTGAGGCAGGAAACTGGGAAGCAGGGACAATCACTGAGCGCTCACCTCCTAGGTGCTCTCCTATCCAAGACCTGAGGTCAGGAGGCGGGTCTGAGCTGGGAGGGGGGTGGTCAGACGGGGAATGGCAGAAAGGGGCGGGGCTGTGGGGAGACGGAAGGGCGGGGTGAGAGCTGCCTGCTGCAGTCCGGCCAGGTGGTCTCTAAGTGACCCCTTAATCGAGGCTGGGGACCAGAGAGAGGTAGTTAACACAGGACACATCAGAAACTCACAAGCCTCAAGGTCAGTCTGAGGGGCTTGGCTTTGTCCTGGGAAGCCACAGGAGGGCAGTGGGCTAGGGAGGAGCAGGGTAGGCTCAGGTGTCGGAAAGCCCCAGGGAGAGGGACCGTGGAGGCAGGAGGCTGGGCTAGTGGTCCTGGGGGAGGGACAAGAGCCGGGCTGTGGTCCCCAGGACAGAGGGGAGGGGAGGAGGCAGGGAGGGCAGGGCGGCACTGCTGATTGCAGGCCGCACCAGGGCTGGGAGGGTGGGCGGCAGCACCCCTCGCGGGAATCAGGGATCCCTACAGGAGCTGTGACTGGGGCGGCAGTGACACGGACTTCCTGGTGGTCGCTGAGGCACTTCCTGGGGCAGCAGTCGGGGGTCTGGAGACCAGCGGGCAGAGGTGGGAGTCGGGACACGGACGACTGAGCTAGAGGTGGGTGTGGGACCGCCAATGTGGCCGAGCAGGGAAGGACAACGTCCCTCCCCAGCGCGTCCCCACCTGGCAGTGTGGCCTGCAAATGCGCACGCAGTGAGCAAACCGATGCAGCTACCTGGAGACTCCTGCGGGACGTCCTGACAGGGGCGGTGAGACCAGCTCGGAGCCCCCCATTTCACAAAGGAGAACGCGCCTTACGTCACAGGTGGAAGCCTTTCCAACTTCCGTCCCACAGGGTAACGGCAACACGCAAGCCATCAGCACACACAGTCGCCTGCCCTGGGAGAGAGTAACTCCAGAACAAAGCCCCCCGAGGCTGAAACTCGGGCGGCCCCCAGGGAGCAGACACAGTGCGGGCCGGGCGAGCGGACCCTTCTGCACCTTTGGAGGTTCGTGCTGTACCCCCGGATCCCTGGCCAATACAAGGAAGCGTGGCTGAGCTCTGCGGGACGGGCGAGAACTGGAGTTTAACCAGGGAAGAGCCCCGGGGAGCCCACAGCAGCTCACACGGTGACTGGAATATCCCGCAGAACAACTGCGCCAGCTTGGGAGCGATCGAAAAAGTCTTAGAGGAAAAGGATGTCATCAGATAAAGACCTTAATTGCAACCCATGAAAAACTAACAAAATGGCCAGAGAACGGCTGGGTGGTGGGGAGACTGCACCTGCCAGTCACACAGAGGGTTAGGGACTGAGTCTGAAAAGCTGTCGGAGAACACATCGCTGGGCAGAGGTGGGGGGGGGGGGGGGCTGGTCTCCTGCCTAGAGGAGTTAGAGCCAGGATGCCGTCTTATGTGCAAAGCGACAAAAAAGTTGGTGAGACAACCCCAGTGCAGCCAGGCTCCACACCTTTTCCTTTTTTTTTTTACTAAAGATTTTATTTTTACTTACTTTTCAGAGAGAGGGGAAGGGAAAGAGAAAGAGAGGAAGAGAAACATCGATCTGCTGCCCCTTGCACGCCCCCAGCTGGGGACTCAGCCTACAACCCAGGTGTCAGCCCTGACCATGGACCCCTGGTCACACGCCTCATCCTTGAGAGGGATGCCCAGCCTGCGAGCGAGACTGGGGAAATGGGGACCGGAGTTTACCCTGTGGAGGCAACTCGGCAACATGGAGCCAGTTTGCAAGGGCCATCCGCCCCAGCCACTCCAGTTCCGGGTTTTAGCTTAGCTACTCCTGGCTGACTCAGCCCAGGGTCCTTCCCGGGGCACTTAGAGGACCAGGCCACTCTGGGCGGTGGGAGGGAGGCCGGTTGCCCGAATGCACGCAGAAGTCTCTAGACTTTTGTGTCACAGAGTGGGGAGGTTAACAGCGCCCCATTGGCTTGTGCTCCGTAAACACTCCCCAGGAGGGAAACAGAAGCACAAAAGCCAGGAGGGGAACAACTTCCCACCACACCCCTCGTGCATCACCTGCTCACAAAAATGCTCCTGAACTGCCCCAGTGACCCCGCTTTCCGTCACGGTACCCTGTCCCCAGGAAGCAACTCAGACTCACACCAAGCGGGGTGGCCTCAGACTCACGCAGGCTTATTTATAACCACAGGAAGCAGGGAGCGAGCCAAGTGGCAGAGGTTTGGGGACAGTGTAATAATAAACGGCTGTGACACAGCAGCGGCAGGAAGCCATGAGGATGACAGAGGCCAAGACTCGGGTTCTGAGTAATTCGTCATGCGAACAGCGAAATTCGACAAGGCCCACGTGCATGCGTACATCAGGATGAGCAATGGGTGCCTTCGGCTACCGGAAGGTGTGACTCTTCAAAACTATGGATGTCAACCCATTTTCATCAATGTTTTTAAACAGACAAGTGCGGGGAATAAACAGCAAAGGCCCGGCCACGGGAGGACCACCCAGGCAGGGTGGGACCCCGCCGACACCCCCAGGCCCCGTGCTCCACTACCTGCGGCTAGTTCACTTGGTACTGATTTTAAACATCATTTTTGCAAGCCCAGAAGCCTATGGAGGGTCTGGCATCCTGGGCAGAAAAAGGGCAGAGCAGGGCCGGGAGCAGGGCCGCAGGAGGAATGGAGTCTCTGTACCCGCGAGGGCATAGCGACAGGAATATGGCAGGTGAGCTGGGGGCCGTCCACAAAGGCACCGAGGCTGGAGAGCACTGGCATGTTCCCGGACTGCAGGGGGATTTGGGGGTGTTGGGAGGTGTCGGCCACCAGATCAGAGGGGCCCAGGAGCGTGGGCCCCAGCCTGTGGGCAAAAGGAGGCTCTTGGGACTACAGCAGGGCCACGGGGCAGGCAGAGCGCCATAGGGCCAGGAGTCCAGCTGCCCTGCCCCTGACGGGAACACTGAGACCCGCAGGGAAGGTACTCTCGGGGAGGGCCGGCAAGTCCTCCTTGGGGTGACTAAGGACACGGGCACTCTGGGCAGGACAGCAGCCCCCTGGGTGAAAGAGGACGGGCGGGCACTGACTGGCCCCAGGCCCCTCACCGGCCACTGCCCCCGCCGCCACCTCCACCGCCGCCACCGCCCTGGCCCCCAGCATCTGGCGCTCCGGACATCATGAGGAAGAGGACGACAGGAATGATATACATCCACTGCGGCGGGATAGGAGGATGGGACACCGGACAGACAGACACAGAGAAACAGAGAGAAGGGAGGTGAGTATGAGCAGCATTTCCCCCAGGGCAGGGAAGGTGGGGGCTGGCGTGAGGGGAAGCCATGTGAGGAGGGGCCCAGGTACCCTACATCACTACAGGTTGGGGAGGGCCGGCGGGGTGCAGGGGGGACAGAGGCGGGAGGGGGCTCAGTCCTCACTCAGGCCTCCTGCGGCGACGGCGCGGGCCCAGGGGCAGCAGGACGCAGGGCTGTGAGCAACACGGCCCCCCCCAGGATGAGGTGCCACTGAGGAGGGAGGGGGCGTGGGTCAGGGCCAGTGGTGGCCATGGGGTCTGGCAGCCATCGGGGAGGGCACAGCCAGAGGAGGCGTCTAGACCTCTGTGGGCCTCAGTTTCCTTGTGACCCCGCTGTGAGGTGAAGGGTCCCACGGGCACCGCGCCCCATAAGGCAGGCTCAGCATCTTCCCACCTGTGGCCGTGGCCACAGCCACCCCACCACACGAGGCTCCACATGCCCGGCCTCCCCTCAGGTGGGACCAGCCACCTCCAGCCCCAGCACCCTCAGGTCCAAAGACCCTGGGCCTCAGAGCTTCTCTGGCAGTCCAGGCCTGTCCCCTCCTCAGTTCCAGACTGGCCTCTTGGGCACCTTGGCCCAGAGCTCTGCCACCCCGAACGTCCCTGCCCTGAGCCACCTGCCTCCTGGGCCTGGCTGGAGGACGCCACCAGCTGCTTTCCCGTCCAGACCACACCATTCCTTTGCAATCTCTACCACCCCCATTTCCAGGCCCACAGCCCTGGCCCAGGGCCCGGCTCAGGCTTCGTCCCCTTGACTGGACACTGGTCCCAACCCCTCCTAGAACTGCCCCTGCCCCTCCCCTCAACATAGCCCTCCTCAAGGCCCTTCCTCCAACAGGCCTCCATTCAAGACTGATGCTGCCTACACCGAGTCTGCGGCCAGCCCAGCCGAGGCACCGGGGTTCCCAGCACTGCCAGCTCTGGGCCCACTCTTCACTGAGACTGGACGCCCGTGACAGGTGCTCCGAGGTGACACGGGCTACAGCCCTCAGCTGCTCGGTGGGGGCCTAGGCTCAGCCCAGGTGCCATGGGGACAGGCCCGGAGGCCCGGGAGAAGGGCAGCAGGCCCCAGGGCAGGAGAGGGGGTGGGATGAGCAGGGCGGGGGGCACTCAGCACCAGAGGAGGGCTCATCAGAAAGGGGGGTAGGTGGGACCCCACTCACATATTTGGCGAAGAAGGACTTCTGCTCCTGGGGGTTCTTGGCCTTCTGGGCCTGCTCCATCTCCAAGCGCTCAATGAAGGCGGCGGTCTCCGGGCTGCGGGTGGGGGAGGCAGACAGGGTGAGGGCCGGAGCCAGCCCTGAGGACAGCAGCACAGGCAGGGGCGTGGCCCAGCCCGAGGGGGTCTGTGCCCCCACCCAGCGCCCTCACCCCGGGGCTGTGACGGGCGGCTGCAGCCGCACCGACGTGTTGAACAGCTCCAGGTCCACATCCTCCACCTCGTGGCCGCGGCAGCCCCCGGGCTGCGTCACCACCGACACGCCCACTACGTTGCCGGCCACGTCCACGTGCAGCGTCAGCTGATCCGAGAGGTGCGACTCCACCAGGGAGCACTAAGGGGGGAGGGTCGGGAGAAGGGGGAGCAGGGGCTGTTGCCCAGGCCTCGCCCTCCCTGGCACCCCAGGGCCTCCTGCCCCTCCCACAGCCCCAGAAGCACCTTTCAAAGCCTCCGTGGCTGCCGGCCCCGCTCGGGCACCAGCCCAAGGAGCAGCCGCCTCCCCCAGGCCCATGATGGCCTGAACTGCCCCCTCATAGAACCCATCACATGGACACAGCTGGGGGGAACTTCAAGGACAAAGCCAAGTCCAAGAACCCCGCCCCCCTGTCCTTAAATACGGGGTCACGAATGGCAGAAGCCAGGCTGGGACGGGTGGGAGGAGGGAGGCCAGGAGCCGGTCCTCATCACTGACTCACCGCCGGGACGAAGGAGGAGACGTAGCCGCTAGCTTCCGGGCCATCAGGGACCCCCGGCCGCCGCGGGACCCGGACACGGTACAGCCCGTTCATGGCTGCCACATCCTGCAGGGCAGGTGCAGGCGGCGGCACTGAGAGGGATGCCCGGCCCCGGCCAAGCCAAGACCGGCACCGGGCCTGCGGGGCGCAAGGCCCTGCCCCGGTCTTGCCCAGCGCGGCCATGCTGAGGATGCCCAAGACTCCTCCCCCGGGGCTGGCCCCGCTGGTGCGTGGGGCCAGGACCCTTGCAGCTACACGTGGCCACAGGGATAGATTGGAAGTGGGTTATGGCAGCTTTCGCCAGATGGCCCTAAAATGCGGCTGTCCCTCAGCCCCTCCTTCTTTCCCTCATCCACCCTGCAGCCTGGAGCCCCACCAACTCCCTACCCCGTCCGCAGGGAAGACCTCGCTGGCCTGGGGGGGCCCGCCCCTGGGGAGGCCTGAGGAGGGCTGCGGGGGAAGCAAGGCTGTCTTGTTCGGCCGCCGCTACTGTGGGCATCCCCCCTCAAAAGCAAAACTCAGCCTAACCGACTGTGAGTGCCTTGACTGGAGCCGGAAGAGTGAGTAAGAGGAGCTGGCCGCGTGAAAACCACCAGAGGAGAGGGTGTGCCGGGCAGAGGGACAGCCCCGGCACAGGCCCCGGGGCACACGTGTCCCCCCTGCCTGTGAAGCCCAGGTCCTCTCCTCACCCGCAGTCGGCCCCGCTCCTCCTCGTTGAGCTGACGCTGTGACAGGGACAAGGTGTTGTCCTGCTGGTTCCAGAGGATGGAGCCCCGCTTCCGGAAGTGGGCGCTGTCATCTGCAGGGAGCCTGGGTTCAGCGAGCACCCCCACCGCAGCACCCTTCAACCCTTGCAGCAACCAGCTCGCTTCCCCAACCTGAGCCCCCACGTTCCCGCCGGCAAATCAGGGACCGCCCACCACGTCCTCACAGAGCAGACCCCGGCAAACGTCTGAACCCCACAGGAGCCCTGCTTCTGCCTTGCCAGGTGACCTAGGGACAGTCATGTAACCTCTCTGAGCCTCAGTTTTCCCAGCTGCAAAATACAGGACTACAGAGCCCAAGGGCTCCCCACCGCCGGGTGTGCTGCACTCAGCATGGCTTTCTAAGGCGAGGCCAGGGGCTGACCCAGATGGTCTGCAGAGAGCCTCAGCTGCAGTGTTTACAACAAGGGCCCCTGGAGTCTGGGAGCCCAGACTGGATTATTACCATTATTTTTAAAGATTTTATTTATTTATTTTTTGAGAGAGAGTAAGGAAAGGAGAGAGGCAAACATCAATGTGTGGTTGCCTCTTGTGCAACCCCTACTGGGCGCCTGGGCTGCAACCCAGGTGTGTGCCCTGACTGGGAATCGAACCGGGAACCCTTTGGTTCCAAGGCCAGTGCTCAATCCACTGAGCCACACCAGCCTGGGCCCCAGACTGGATTATTAACACCTGGGCCACACTGATACCTGCGCTCTGACAGTTTAGGCTGGGCTTTGGAGTGGGTCCCAGCCCTGCCATCCACTTGCAAGAAGATCTTGTGTGGTGCGCCTCTGAGCTTCAGTTTCTCCTTCTGGAAAAAGGGGCTACCCCTAACACCTACCGCCTTGCATGACTGTCGTGAGAATATGTGAGTTAATGTACGCAGAGCATCTAGTGCAGGGCCCAGCTCAGAAAAGTCTGCTCTGAGGTTATTATTGCTTTACAGGCACGGAAGAGTTAACGGCAAGTTCCTATACTCTAGCGCCCTCCCCGCCCCCACAGCCCCAGTGCAATGCACACACACGCTCAGGGGCCCAGCTGGCAGTAAAAGGGAGATGTGTCACACTGCACAGCACGCACACTGCAGTTCCCGACTGCACAGGGCGCAGGGTAAGTGTTTGGGCGGCGACATAGCTGAACTCACCGATCTCAAATGAGTGCTCCAGCAGCAGCCCGACGGTGCCACAGGCCTCGCCCTCTCGACCTTCCGCCCCCGCCTGCAGGTGACAGAGAGGACTCCAAAGTGAGGGCCAACAGAGCCCTCATTTTCATACTCATCTCCAAACACTGCCGCTCGCCCACAGCTCCACCCTGAACCGCCCATTTCATGAAAATTCAGGATCTGGACGGTCCCCAGCAAACCAGAGCCTGCAAACAAGCAGTAAGCTCGTTTCCCAGACAACTATCTCTGCATCATTCTCACGCCTAGCATCATCAATATTCCTGAGTTAAAGGACACCCTCGCTTCATTTCCAAGCTAATAATATCCAAGTAGCCTCGGTTTCACCTTAACTGCCTCCGTAGCCTGATGCCACCCTAATTCCGCCTCTCATCAAACACATACGAGGATCCACGCCCTCTTCTCCAAATCGCCACATTTCTTCTACCTCTGCGGCATCCTCCGCTTTAAACCTTCGCACCTGGGCAGCCTCGTTTCCATATTTTAATCCTACAAATCAAGATCCCGCCCTCCTCATGCAAATTCAGCCGCCAGCACCACGCCCCTCCTCTCTTCTTATTTTAGCTGCCCGATGTCCCATTCGCCAGGATTCCACCCGGGCCACACCTCCTCATGCATATTCATAACTACAGATCCCCCACGGTCAAAACGTCAAGAGGAGACTCTGGCCCCAACCTGCTCCTGGAGGCGCAGCTCTGTTTTCTCCGCAACAAACGTCCAGGCGCCAAAATCCCACCGGAGCCCTACCCCCTCACCTCTCCCAGTTGTGCAGCCGCTGCATGTGCGGGACTGCGGACTCGCGTTGCACGGTTCTTTCACCTCTTCCCTGCGCAGCCCCGTTCCCATCTTAACCGACCTCAAAGTCCGAGACTCACGATCTTCGTCGCCTTCGCCCCCGTGCCGAGTCAACGAGTACTCACCCCTCGCACAGCGGCCCCGGACCTGCAACCACTGCCTCGCGCGCGACTGGGGGCTGCGGCCGCCACCAGCAAGAGAAGGAACAGGCGACTGGCCACGGCCCCGGCCGCCGCCATTTTGGCCCCTTCCCACCCGCCAACGGGCGAGAATGAGCTTGGAGCCGCAAAGCACTCCGGGAGAAACGGGCCGCAACCCACCGCCCGTGCGCCTGCGCCGGCTCCTTGCGTCTGCGCACTAGCGCCTGCCCATCACTGGGCCTGACGTCGCGGGGGTAGCCATCGCCCGTCGGGTGACGGCACAATCGCGGGCATCTCCCGGTCCGCCGTATTTTGAGGTTACGGAATTCGCGGCTCCTCCCTCCGTTCCCCGAAGGGGCGGGGCGTTGCGATGAAGCGGGGGCAAGAGCCTAAGCCGGCCCTCAGTGAAGCAGGTGCGGTGGGACCAGGTGGGATGGCGGAGCCAGGCCTGGAGGGGTTGCACCAGGTGAGGGATGGGGTCGGCGAAGTGGACACCGATAGCCCAGAAACCCCTGCTCTCAGCGCCGGGCTGCTCCGGGCCCTGCCAGCCGGGGATGCCTGACCCAGCCTCCTGGAATAGATCCCCAAACTTCGACCCCCTAGAACGCACCCTGGTTCCAGCCTGTCCCACGCGCCGGCCTGGACGTCTCCAGCGCTACCTTCTGCGCGGCGAGTTCGACCAGCTGCGGGACTTACCCATCTTTGAGAGCAACTTCGTGCAGGTGTGGAGCCCCAGGACCTAAGCGGCAGCCTGAGTCTCGACCTTCTGACTTTGGCAACCCCGGCTCTCCCTCCTTCTGACAACTCCCCCATAATATCTGTCTCCTGGAATTCCTGACCTACCCCTTTCCCCATTACCTCCAGATCTTAACTTCTCTATGAAGCCTGGCCTCTGATTCCCTTCAGTTTCCCTCTCTTAACCACTGTATGACTCTTGACCTTTGACCTCGGGGTATTCGATTCCCATCTTCGTATTTAATTCACTAGGTTCATGACCCTTAATCCTACCAAGATTCTTGACTCTGATTCCTCCACAAACCTGCTCCCCACATCTACCCAGCTTCTAACCTTTGTCCCCCCGCCCCAGGTGACCCGGTTAGGAGAAGTTGCCAACAAGGTAACCATGGGGGTGGCAGCCTCCAGTCCAGCCCTGGAACTCCCAGACCTGTTGCTGCTGGCGAGCCCTGCCAAGGAGAATGGACGCCTGCAGCTCTCTGGGTGACTGCCCGCCCCACCCCCACCCCCACCCATACCTCCTTGCTCCCCAGCTCAGGCCGTCCTAGGCTCCCAGCAGCACCTCCTCTCACCCAGATGACCCCCAGGGTCAGGAGCCTTGGATGGCTACCAGCCCTCTCTGGGCTGCTGGCCACCCAGGAGAACGAGGACAGAGCAGTCTGCAGGGGCACAAAATCAGGGATAGACAAGCATGAGGGGGAACGGTCCTCAGCCACACCCTGGCAGGGGTCAAGAGAATGACCTGCAGCAGCTGCTACATGCCAAGCACCCCCTGGCCCCTCACATCCTCTCATCTCTGATGTCATACTCTTATGTGGCAGAGCCCCTTAGCCCCATCCTCCAAAGAGATAAACTGGGGCCCAGAGAGGGGAGCCACTTGCCCAGGATCTCACAGGGGGTTGAGGATCAGCTGGGATCGGAACCTCGGGTGCCTCATGATTGCTGACCTCCCAGCGCTCATACCGGTGTCACACTACACAGTGCCCCTTCAGGTCCTTGTTTTTTTTCATGGAAAAAGTAATGCAGATCCGCTATGACCAGTGTGGTTCTGTGCGCTGGGCGTTGTCCTGCAAACCCAGAGGTCACCGGTTCAATTCCCAGTCTGGGCACATGCCTGGGTTGCGGACAAGGTCCCTGCTTGGGGGGCATACGAGAGGCAACAGATAGATGTATCTCTCGCACATTGGTGTTTTTCTCCCTCTTTCTCCCTCCCCCTCTCTCAAAATAAATAAAATCTTTTTTTTTTTTTTAAGTAATGCAGATCCACTCCAAGGTACAAGACACACATAACACAAAATACACTTTTCTCCCAGCCTAGGCTCCTGCATCCAACTCCGGCAGCAAATACCAAAACATTTCTATGGGTATAATGTAATTACCGCTGAGTGGTGACCTGCGGTTGGAAGGCACAGAGAATGGTGTAAGGGAGGGCTGTGACCCTCACAGTCTCCTGCAACCCCCCTCCCCTCACTGGCCCCCAAATAAACATACCATTGAAGTCAAAACATCAACCTTGCTCTGCAAACAGCCTCAAGACTCACCCTGTTGCCTCCTTGCCAACCAGCTTACAGCCCGGAGTTCCTCCAGACCACCTCTGACAGGCACCTAGCATGCGCTGGCCTGTTAATAGTTGCAGGCACAGGCTGTGTACTACCTTTCCCTCCGCTCACTCCCTCAGCACGATAGCAATATTCAACTCATTAACTCGGATACAGCCACCAGGTCCCGTCGTGGATGGACATGATTGCACAAACGGGCCCCTTGGACGCCATTCTTACAAGGTTACGATGTAGTCAGCAACCTTGAACAAAAGGCTGCCCTTGGATGACCCAGGTTCATGTCCTGGCCTCACCTTTTCACTGGCTTTGGCCAAGTTCCCTACCTATTTGGGCCTCAGTTTTCTCAGCTGGAACATGGGGATAAGGGGAGACCCCACCTCCAGGGCTGCTGGGGGATAAACTAAGTGCACAAAGTAAGCTTCCTTTCAATGTCAGCTGTTATTCTTCCATTTGGGGGACATAATAGATGGATTCTGCCACTGAGGTTGTGTCTAGTGTCGGGATTACAGCCAGTGCGGCAGGCAGGGGACATCCACGTGCACAGGTGTGAGGCTTACAAAAACAGCTGCCCTCAAGCTCACCTTCTACTGGGCAGGCAGACAGAATATATGGCCGTTGGTCCAATGCGCTAAAAGATCTGTGGGGACCTCAGGCAGGGGACCATGAGGAGGTCGGCAAGCGTGGACATGCTCGCAAATGGGCCAAAGGTGGTAAACAGACTCCCCTGAGAGCAACGAAGGGGCCAAGCCAGGGGATGGCTGGAGAAAGCTTTCAGGCAGAGGGGACAGCTTGTACAAAGGCCCTGAAGTAGGACCAAGCCTGGCAGATTTACGGAACAGTGAGGAGGCCGGGGTGGCTGGAGTGGAGCGGGCCAAGGTGGAAGGCGGGAGGTGAGAGCAGAGAGGGAACCAAGGGCGCAGACCCTGCACGGCCTGCGGCGCGAGGTGAGGACTTGGCTTTGACTCGAAGTCAAACTCAGGTGTTGACCGGCGCCCTCTGGCGGCCGCGAGGGGAGCAGACGAGCTGGGGGCCCAGGCGGAGAACGACGGTGGCTCAACTCGGGTGGAGGCAGGGGGTTAGAAGTGGCCGGATTGGGGATTCATTTTAACGGTAGAGCCATCAGAATTCGGTGGCGGGACTGGATGAGGGTGTGAGAGAGAAAGTCAGGTCAAGCGGGACTCCACGTTTCTAACCAAGTGGGAGGGTGTAGTTAAAACCTAGAGGGCGCAGAGGAGCGGGTTTGGGTTGGGGATAAGGTCGGCATTTTGTGTCCGATGTCCGCCCAGCATCCACGTGGAACTTGATTTCAACCAGGCAGCTGTCTATTCAAGTGTGGGGCTTAGGAGAGAGGACCAGCGGGAGACACAAGTGTGCCCTGTGGTGGAAGTTGGGGATGGGTAAGATTGAAGAGGCCGAGAAAAGTGAACAAGGACGCCTTCCGGGCGGAGAAAGGGGCGGCGATGTGGGCGACCCTGACTCTGAGGGCGCCCGAGCTGCGGAGCCTGGGAGGGTCGGGACCTGAGAGCGCCCTTTCCGCCCGCCCAGTCTGTTCCCCTTGCAGTTCGTCCAGCTCTTCGTCCACGACGAAAGGCACTGTCAGCTCAAGGTCAAGTTTCAAACCGGCCGCGCCTTCTACCTGCAGCTTCGGGGTCCGCCGAAGACCCGCGAGCGCAAGTTCGGCCAGTGGGTGCGGCTGCTCTACCGCCTGCGCTTCCACTCGGCCTGGAGAGGCGAACCCTTCACGCAAAAGTACTCCGCGACCAACACCTGGGACACGGCGGAGGAGGACGACGAGGAGGACGAGGACGAGGAGGACGAGGACGAGGAGAAAGAGGATCTGACTTAGGGGTTGGAGGTGAGGGGGCGGGGCTGCGAGGAGGCGGGAGAACGCGGCGGACTCCGCGGCCTGAGGGAGGGGGTGGCTGGGGGCCTGCAGGCTTGTGGCTGAGAGTGGACCTGACCAACGGCCCGGACTCCTGATTCCTGAAAGGGTCTGAAGTCTGCGCGTCAAGGACAGCAGAAAATGAACCCTGGCCTCGGTGCACGAGCTAAAGTGCCTCTGGTTCCCGAACTGGACATCCCCGCCCCGTTTCAGCCTCTCTCCACTGTGGGGTCTGGGGAGGGAACGCCCGGTCCTGCAGCGGGTGGGGTCAGCCAGGCCTGGGAGGGGAGGGGCGCCTGTCCTTGTAGGTGGGGCCCCTGGAACCCGCGGGGCCTCTTCCTTTGGAGACAGCCGCTCCCCCTGCCTTCCCGGTAAGTACAGAGTCCCCCCACCCACCGCAAACTGCAGCTACAGGTGCGGCCAAGGCCTGAGACAAACCCTCTTGTACGCAGCTGCGGGCCATGGACGCCAGACTGGACCCCCGACCCCCCAGGCCTGTCACTCTGGGGACTCGGATTACTCCAACACCCTTTGAGGTCCCCAAAGGGCCAGAGAGCTATGTACCCTGCTTTGGGGCCGGACAGAGGAATGATTAAAGTTCAAAAAGATCATCCACTTAAGAACCGAGAACCAGATCGTCAGCAATGCAACACGGGCCGCCCGGCAGAAGCAGCCTTTCCGGGTGCCTCCGCGTGGCCTTCGGGGCGTCACGTCTGGCCGCTGGGGGACACCCCCGAGACCGAGTGCCCCCGTGCTGTCATGGTTGGCCTGCCTCGCCTCGACTCCTGAGAGCTAGTCTACCAGGGCTGCCCCCAGGCAGCGGCCTGGGGTTCACGGATGCCATGGAGTTGCCATGGCAACGCGGGGCCTCGCTTAAGTAGCTCTTCCAAGATGGCGGCCTCCAAGTGGCTTGTTGCCTTTTCGGTGGTGGCCACTCCAGCCTGGTGGTCCCCATTACCCACCCCCAGGTGCTTAGCCCCTGCAGGAGGAGACTCAAGAAGGACAGACTCGTGCGTTTCCAGACAAGACTCTTATCTTCTCAGCGATACCTCTTTCAAAGGGAAACACTGTTCATGGAGGTCAGGGCAGGACTCAGCAGCCAACAGTCTGGGCGGTCTGAAGCGTTTCACTGGGGCACTGTGGGCGAAATGAGAAAAGGGTGGCTCAGGGGCTGCAGGGACCGGGCCTCCCCAGTGCCGGGTGCCCCCAGCCAGGCCCTTTTGCCTGCGGGATTCAGTTGACCAGCTGGGGTGGCAAGTTCCCCCTCACCACCCTGCTCCCCACCCCATCATGCCCCGTGATTGATTGCTGTGGCTTTGAACCCCAAACTGGGACATTCTGATCAGGGATTTCTGAGCAACTGCTAGCGACAGGCTGTCACTGGAATCCTGAAATGGGGATATTTCCGAGCTGACTCAATAGTTGATAAAGGGGACAGAACTTGAGAAACTGGGTCAGCCTGGAGGAATGACAGACCAAGGCGTGGAAGTCTCTGAGCCCTTGTTAAGGGTCTGAGGCCACTTCTGTCTGCTGGGCTGTCATCAGGGCCAGGGGAAGTCACAGTCGGGTGTTGGGGGGAAGGGGAAACTCTGGAAGCCACCTCTAGGGGACTTGGTTAGCAGCCACCCCACAGAGCCTTGACTGGAGGGCGTTGGATGGACGCAAGGCCAAGGTGGGAGAGGTGAGGAAGCTCCGTCAGTTTGTCCAACTGCCAGCAGCTCGGTGTGGAGGAAAATGGGGGTACATGAGGCTGGAGAGGAGTGGGGGGAGGGGCCAATGTAGGAAGATGACACCGGGCCGAGGGGCTCCAGGGCTGCTGGGAAGCCCATGCAGGGCAAGTCAGCCCTGGAGAGAAGGGAGTCCTCTAGGGCCCTGTGTGGGGTAGATGGGAGAGAGAGAAGCGGGGAGGTGCGGAGCCTGGCCAGACAGGAAGAGGACAAATGGGCTGGGGCTGTGGGGCAGAGGGAGGCAGGGAGGTACAGAGCGTGGGGACAGGCTGTGCAGGAGGGAGGCACTTTTCTGGCCCTCCGCTATTACCCACGTTTGCTTTGACGCCGTGTCCACACGCCTCCCCACTGGAGACCTAAACAATCATTTGCCAAGCTCTCCGCACTCACTCCTTTGGACGCCCTCAGACTCCTGCCCGGGCTGGTCAGGCGACCCCGCCACCCCCACCCCCGTGCGGCCTTCACCCGTAGCCTGTCGTTACCCTGCCTCCTCCCATCGGGTCTGATGCTGGTTAGCTCCGAAAAGCGCATGCGCGCGGGGCGCCAGGCAGAGGGGCCGCCACTGACCTCGGACCTCCAGCTTGCACTCCGCCAGGGCCTCCCCCAGCTCATTGACCGCCCGGCAGGTGTAAGTCCCCGCATCGAAGGGGGTGGGGCGGCGGATGTTCAGCGTCAGGATCCCCTGGAAATTGGTCATGAGGAACTTGGGATCCTCTCGGATTTCCATCTTGTTCTTCATCCAGACCACCTTCGGCTGTGGAGGGGAGCAGGAGAGGAGGCCCACTGAGAGAGGGTCCCCTGGGTGATGGCAAAATGGGCCTTGGGAGGAAGATCTGAATTCTCATTCTGCCTGGGCCACCTCCTAATTTTGGCGGGCCGACCTTGGCCTCCTTACTTTTCCGACCCTCCGTCTTCTGCAAGAGGAAGAGCGCACTCCTCGTGTGTCCCGCAGGGCCCCGCCAAGGGTTTGGCCGTTTGCTGCTCTAGCCTCGCTTCCCTCTGCCCCAGCCACACTGGCCACCTCGCTGTGCCTCCAACAGACCAGACAGGCTCCTACCTCCGGGCCCTGGCACTGGCTGTTCCCGCTTCCGAGACTGCTCTTCCTCCTCTTTCCCCCAATGAGCACCTGCCTGTCTCAGGTCTCTGCTCGCACGTCACTCCCCGGCCTCAAGGCTGTGTCACACTGTCACAGCTGCCTTACTTCTCTGGCACACGTACCGCCCTTTAATTCTGTAGTCACTCGTGTGCTATTGAATTAATGCTGTCTCCCGCAGCACCCAATTCACCAGCACATAGTCAGCCTTTGAAAATATGCGTCGAAAGAATAAACGAGCCCTGGCAGGGTGGCTCCGTTGGTGGCAGCGTCGTCCCGTACACCAAAAAGGCTGCAGGTTTGATTCCCAGCCAGGGCACGTAGCTAGGTTGCAGGTTCGAACCCTGGTCTGGGCACATGTGGGAGGCAACCAACTGATGTTTCTCTCTCTCTCTCTCTCTCTCTCTCTCCCCCTCCCCCTCCCCCCCTCTCTCCCCCCTCCCCCCTCCCCTTTCTCTCTCAAATCTATAAACATATCCTCGGGTGAGGATTAAAAAATAAAGAATAAACAGAGTGAATGAATGATGTAAATAAGCAAATGCAATGAATGAATGAACCAGGCAAGTGGATTGGGAGGTGAATAAACGAGTGGAGCTAGTGAAGGAAGCAGACAGATGCAGATGGAGCAGGTGAACTCATGAATCCACGGTGGGTGCACCTACAGGGTCAAGGTCAAAAACTTGGAAGTCAGACCAGAACTCGGCAAGCTTTAAGCATAAAGGCCCAGGTAGTTGACAGTTTCGGCTCTGTGGGCCCTGCAGCCTCTGCGGCCACGGATAACGCACAAGTGTACATGTAGGGCCGTGTTCCAATAAAACTTTATTTAGAGAACTGGCGGCAGGTGGATTTGACCAGCCAGTTAAAAGGGAGCAAATTTCATGAATTGAGAAGAGGTGAGTCAGAGAGGAAGGAGGGGGTGTGATGGGAAAGGGTCCAGGCTCCATCTTGCTGACGATCTCCCTCCAGGGTCACACCCATGCGCGCACACACACACACACACACACACACGCACCTGTGGGAAGCCTCTGACGGCACAGTTGAGAGCGGCAGCGTAACCAGCCACAACCACCCGGTCCGGCAGCGGCGTCAGGAACTTGGGAGGTGTGCGGAAGTCGTGTTCCTTGTACTCAAGAGGTTTGTAGCTGATACCTGGGGGAGGGGAGGTGCACCTGTGAGGCAGCTGATCCTGACTGTCCCCAAACACCCCTCCTCTGCCACCAGCTGCCATCAACTTGGAGTCCAGGGGTGGGGAGTGCAGAGGACCAATGGTCAAACCCCAGCCGAGAGCGGGGACTGGACGCTGTAGAGGGGGGCGGCCATACCTGCCTTGGGGATCCGAGCTGTGTTCTTGGAGACGCCGGGGGAGTCACTGAGCCCACAGATGTTCTCGCTGAAGACTCGGAAATAGTATTCGTTGCCCATGATGAGGTCGGGCACAGTACAGTGGGTTTGGCGGTTGTGTTCATAGACGTTGAACCACTCCTAGCGTGGGGACAGGGCAGGGGCGGGAAAGTCAGGGATGCAGACACAAGAAGGGCCAGGGTGAGGCAAGCACACCCACGTGTGCGTGGAGCCAAGAAAACCCGCCCTTCACAACAGCGCTGTTCACGGTGATGGGAAAATAGGAGTCACCCAAATGCCCGTCCATGGATGAATGGAGAAGCAAAATGTGACAGCATCCAAGCCACGGAATATTACTCAGCTATGAAAAGGGATGGGACACTGACACCTGCTACAGTGAACCACTGATACCTGGAAAACACGAGGCTGCGTGAAAGAAGCCAGCCACAAAAGGCCACCTACTGAGTGATTCCGTACATGGGAAGGGGCCAGAATAGGCAAATCCATAGAGACAGGAAGCAGATTGGGGGTTGCCAGGGGCTGGCTGGGAGGGAATGGAGGGGTGACTGCTCAGTGGACCTGGGGTTTCCTTTGAGGTGATGAAAATGCCTTGGGACTCCCTGGCTGGTGTGGCTCGGTGGGTTGAGTGCCAGCCTGCAAACCACAGAGTCGCAGGTTTGATTCCCAGTCAGGGCACATGCCTGGGTTGCAGGCCAGGTCCCCAGTAGGGGGCACACGAGAGGCAACCACACATGGATGTTTCTCTCCCTCTCTTTTTTTTTTTTTAAATATATTTTATTGATTATACTATTACAGTTGTCCCATCTCCTCCCCCCACCCCC